>JBBPMO010000025.1:0-95360 GCA_038090315.1 Xanthoconium stramineum
GGAACAGGTGATGGGACAGCAAGCATTGTTGGTGTCTTGTCATCATTGTTTTGTTGACATCATTTTGTCCTCATCATCTTGCCAACTTCGTTCATCAACATTGTTGCACCCAGGCTTGTCTGTTGTTGCCTTGTTGTTGCCATCTCATTATCATCATCCTGGGATAAGGGGATCATGATAGTGGTGGCCAGGAGGGGATGGGTGAGGGGATGACATCTCACCATTATTATTGTTTCATCTTTGTCTTTGTTGTCTGTATGTTACGCGAGTCAACAGACTTACGTCGAGGTCAATGATACTTACTCTGAGGGAGGTACTCACAAAGAGACTCTGCATCCTCAAAGCAAGGCTAGAGTTATGAACAAGAGATGAGGGGACTAGGTCACAATCAGACGGATTGTGGATTCGTAAGACTAACGCTGTGATTGCATAGAACAAGAATGAGGAGATGAGTACAGGCTGGACAGGTATTTAAGTACTACAGATTACCTGAGTGGAAGGTTGTAGAACTACATGGAAGGTAGGGGAAACATGGTTACCATGAGAGAGGTAACTAAGGAGTGAGACAGTCCTGTAGAACAAGGCAATACTAAAGGGGAAGTACAAGAGGAGAGGAGTAGGATGGGAAAGCAAGTAAGTATTGATCAGTCTCTTGGTAGGAAGGAGCAAAAGAGAAGTATGGACGTCGTACTATGGAGATAAGGAAAAAGATGTGGGAGAGGAAGGAAATTGTAACACTACACAACGCATCATCGTAGAATACGATGGAACTCGGTAGAATGTGATGAGTAAGGTGGAACACGAGGCAGTACAAGAGAACTGCCTAGAGGAGATAAGCCTGTCCGCGGGGATCACAAAGGCGATGAACATAGTTACAATCAAAGATGGAATCCCACCCCACTCAGGAAGGGAAAAGTAGGAGGGGAACAGGGGTGGGAGCGTCCTGAGAAAAGGGCGCAAGAGAGAAGTGCTGGGGACCAAGCAAGAATACATACCGGTCCTCCAGATATTGGCAAAGACCTAAGGGAAACATACGACAATAAGTATGACATAGTAAGAAAGAAGTACTGTCCAAGTAGTTGATCGTAACAGCAGATGAGCACAATGAAGAGCAGATAGCAGCAAAACAACAAGCCCATGAAATGGCCAAATGCCATGATGTCTTGTCATGAAAATGCAAGCAAATGAGCAAGGCCAAGGAATATCAGAAGCAAGCTGGTTAGGCAGCTGAACATGGCATTGACAGTGTTCAGGCTCAAGATTGTGCCACAAACCCCCTTTGTCTGCCTATAGACAATGTGGTATGGTTACATTATGGGTACTCTCATCTATCTAACCCTTTGCTTTCCCAGTTCTCCTCAAGAGTTGTACAGACTCCTGCAGCAGTCACCACAGTGTTGTTGGCAGTCCAGAAGGGTAATGTGCCACCTGCTGGTGATGCTAAGGCAGCACTTTTTTGAGTCCCACATCCAATTCAGACTAATGCAAAGGTAAGTAAGCACTTCAGTAACAAGGCAGTTCTGACTTGCACCTACAGGCCATGTTACCCCCATGAGTTCCTGCATTGATGCCTGTAAAGTTGGTGAGACTAGAGAGTCTCCACAACATTCATTGCAGGGACAATGAGGCCAGCCACAGCCATGAGGGTATGAAGACAAGAACCCATCATAACAATGCTGTCAACCAACCTGAGAATACCATCACAAATGCAAAAGAAAAGAAAAGGGTCCATGAGCCCACACCATTTCCCAAGTATGTGCTTTTTTGAATGCAACTACACAGTTTACTTACTTGCCTACAAGTTCAGTGACACTTGACCTTATTGACCTTGATGAGCTCAAGATCCATGAGGAGTCCAATGATGAAAACATCCAAATGGAAACTAAAAGGAGAAGCGGAACAAAACCACGGGAGGCATCCCCATCAATGGATCCAAGAAAGGTGAAATGTATCAAGAAAGGAAAGAGACCAAGATAAGAGACCGATGGTCGGATGGAGGGTTTGACAGAAGAACAGGGTTCCATCTAGGGGAACAAGGCATTGGATGTGTAGGACATGAGGTCCTGGAGTCTATCAGGAGAGGCAAAGAAGTCTTCAAAGGAGATGTACAGTGGTTGATCAGGAGAGAGGAAAATGTAAGGGATATCCACTGTGGGCATGAATTCCATAACACCGAGCTGTCATGCTGTAAGATGCTGTCAGCCCTGTGGCTGCTGTTCCAAAAAAGATGTTTTGCTGATAAAGGATGTTGGTGGTGACAGGGGTGATGGACATGACAGTGAGTTCAATGTTGTTCTGGGTTTAGTAGGAAACAGTGGGGCTCATAACCTGAGAGAGTTAGAGCAGGAGCAGGGTGATGCACGATGGCTATCAAGAAAGGGACTCAGTCATCATGCAAGAACAACAGACTGATGTAGATTTACCTATTAAGGGACAACAGACTATATATATGTCAGCTCGAGTAGGTAGGAGTATACATGGATGTTAACTCACCCCAGTCATTGTGCGGGAACAATGAACTGAGGTGTTCTGCTACGAGGAAAAGACTTATATATGAGTAAAGTAAATACTATGCAAAAGGAGTAAAAGGATCTTAGCAGAGATCCAGACACAGGAATAGGGTGAATGATTAAATATGCAGCACAAGCAATGTATCTGTACAATGTAGGAATGTATGTATGCAAGGAATAAAATGAATGTGCACCATGTGTGTGTCAGTGATTTGGTTAGTCTGATGGCAATGAGGCTGTGCACATGGTTGCCAATTCCAACAAAAGGTTGAGTAATAGTCTTGGATATAATGTCAGGACTCAGACAACAATGACTCAAAATGAATCACTATATTGCTCAATGAAGAAATATATTCAAGACTAAGGAATACTGTATGATACTCAAGAATATATATACTACTATACATGTGGTAAACATGAGGTATGATGTCATAATGATGTCAGTGTCTAGAAGTGTGATAATGTGAAATAGGAATCATAACAGTTCAGAACACTCAACTATCAGGCTGCTACATGACTTTGACAACATACTTTTCCAGAAGGGGCATAGGGCAGAGTTGCTTGTGGAAAACAACAGGCTTGAGGAGCTGAACGAGCAAACGTTGAGATGGTGGAAGGAGATGGGTCGGGACACAAGAGGAGACGGGGCAAGGCACTGATCAATTGATTGACAGGAATTGATAATAAAAATATTCTGTTTATTTATTTTTACCTGTTTACTCGGCAGTCTCCGGGAGACAGGGGCTGACTTTTGGGTGCGATAGAAACCTTGTCAAGCAAGGTGACAATAGCGGCATGCAAGTTGCTACATACCCTAATTCTCCAACTTACGACTCTGAGCCTGAAACAAGTTCGGTTTGTACTGCACCCAGTGCACTGGAATATGCTGTCACCCATGTTTTTTTCCATCCCCCACCACCCAACGACGATTATACACTCGAGAAAGATTATAGCCCCGAAAACGATCTTTCACTAGCCCATACAGTTTGCATGGCTGCTCGTGCCTATACTTCACACGTCTCTGGAACCTCCGAGGGAGATCAATGGCATCGTATCACCAAGATGCTAGACAACCTGGCCTCCGCTCAGTCTTCGCACCTGGATAAAGACCGTGTCAGCTCCCAGCTCCGTGAAATGCAGACAGGAGGTACGCTCACGATTTCTCCGTGGATGCATACTGACGATGTATAGACATTCTTTCGTTTTTTATCCGCCATCAAAATGCTGCAACTATCTTCACCAAGCAGGAGAATTGTACGTTGTGTGAGTCGTTCGAGGTGGCCCCTAGCAAAGATGTTGTACGGAGCACACCGGGGTCCCTGATATGCTCATATCCTGGGCCTGGGTTGGCTGTCAAGACGCAGAACGAGGTGTTTGACGACGAGGACTTCCAGCTTGAACTCGCCACTTTTCTGCATCGCCTTGATGCCCAGCCTGCGGATGACGATGGTGACTCTCAGTCTGGACTCGCACCTTTTCTCCTGCTCCCCCACCCTCAGCCTGAACCCTCACCTTTCCCCCCTCAGACTGGTAGCTTAAATTCGTCGCCTCGTCCCGCTCACCCGCAATATATCACCACATTGCTCACTGGCATCTTGCGAGGTGTTGGCTACGTTGTAAATGTCCCTCGTGTCACCAAACGTGTTCGGGATTATGTCCGCGAGAACTTCGATCCTCATCCTCGTTGGCCCCAGTGGCGTCGCTCGTCCTTCTGGCTCCTTATCAGAGTCGCAATCCAGATGTCTGTTGACCGTTCTTCTCTTGGACGTGCCTCCTACAAGGAATTCATGTTGTATTTCATATGCGCCCTTTCCATGGACAACGACAATGTCAATCTTCCTCGTGATCTGCTTATATTGATGTCATCCAAGATCCTCCGACGTTTAAATAAGCTTGGCTCCTCTGCTCCTGACTGGCTCTCTGAAATGGCTCTCAACACATGCGCTTGTCTTGGAGAGATCCTTGACTCCAAATGGGAGCAATTGAACACCCGCCCCTCTTCATTCCAGAATCCTTCTCAGGATGACCTTGCCAGAGACACACAGCTTTCATTCCCGGTCAGCGGTGGATACATCCGCAACGCCCTCGCAAATCCCGCGTCTGATATCTCCACTACTCCTTTCCATCCCTGCTATATCCACTATGGCACTATCGATGACTTCTTATCCTCAAACGGCCTTTTCTTTGACGAAGCGTATCACACCCACCCTGAAGTAACTCTGCTTCACGTTGAGCGGTTGGTTGAGCAAGGAATTGATGGGTGGTTTGCCTCTGTTATGGATGCAGAGGATGCATGTGTACAACTCGAGATCTTGATGGACAAGTATATGGGAAATGCTGACTGGCATTATTCTGACCAGCCAGAAGACGATTCCGTTAGGCTTTTGACAGGGATCGAGCTTTTTATCGCGCTCGACAAGCTAGTCATAAAGGAGATCCCCATGCTTGCCGACTATTCTCCTGAAATCCCACTTGTTTTCCTTGAAAGAATGCTTCTACGCCAAGCAACGAGCCTTCATCGTCTTTTCTGTGCATTCCAGTATCTTTCTGCGCGTCATTCTCATTCACGTCCAGGATGGTCGGTATTTTCGGACGCATTTGTTGAAGACAGTTTCCCCGTCCGGTACTATGACCAATCCCCGCATCTTCAGCAGCTCAAAGTTCGCATCGAGAAAGACGCGATGAAGCAGGTTGCTGAACACGCTGACCTGTTCCCGCCTGAGAATCCAACTACTTCCCATTCTCCATTACCCGCCTTATCGTTGCATGCCAAAGCCGTTGTATTTGAACTTCAGTGCCCTGCATACGTCCGCATCTGGCGCTCTGCTGTGTCCCGCATTATTTATTCCTCACTCAGAGGATCACCTCGACAAGACACTCTTGATCGCATATCAGTGCTTGCGCATGATATCGCACTGAAGCCCTATTTTGTCAAGCACCAAGGCCCACGCCTCTTAACAGAATCCCACTTGGCCTACTTTGCTTCAGGAGATCCCTTTGCAACACCTACAGATCGCTCTGAATTACGTTATGTTGTCCAGCGTTACTCTCATGACCTACAACACTGCGATGTACGGTCATGGTGGCGAGACCCGGACGAGGGTTTTCGCCCCAAGTACCACCTTCCGGACATTCACCTAGCTTGGACAAGCTATGTGGATTCTACCTCTCACACTTCCAATGATATCTTGTCCAAACAAATACGTTGTCTCCCTGGCACTGATCCGTCCCGCGACGAATTCATTGCGTTTGCGCACTTGCGCAGCGGTGGCTCGCTCCAATGGCTTAACATCTTGCAAGGCCTTCGCAATAGGACTCTCAACCTTCGCCGTCACCAAGTTCATCTCCTCCTTTCCCAAGCGATCTTTCAAGCTGGGCCGCTTGATCTGAACACAGGGATATGGGTCTGGCACCAAGAGCTCCAAGACTCATCCTTTTGCAATGCCCTTCTGGGAGAGCTCGAGAATCTGTTCGTGGATGTCGGGTCTGGTTCAATTGATGGAGTATTGACGAACTCCATCTCTTTGTTGCTCACTCGCGTGCTCGTGTCGAGCCCCGGTGAAGACGTCTCGGAGCGAGCCATCACACTGCTTCAGAGTGTACGCAGAAAGACGTTCCATTGGGTGCAGGAGCTATCATACGACCTGGCAAAGGCACCTACTCACGACGAGCGCAAGGATCTCTTACGTGAAATGGCCGCCATTTGTCGAAGCACGTTCAACGTTGACCCAGCTATCCTCCCCAAGCTCTTCCGTTCTGCAGAGGATGTCGACGCTCTGCTTTCGTGTGCATTATTTATAGAAGCGCTTTCGCTCCCGTTCAGACGTATGTTTGGTTGTTGAATGTCGGGTATAAACTTAGTCAACTCTTTGTAGGGTTGGATCGTCACAGCGAACACTATGCACAGCTGTCCCTTCGCCGAGATCGTCGTCTCTCCATCGCTCTTGAGAATATCTTGAGGGATGTGATCCTTGCTGATCCATCAGACTACGGCATTGACCTCGCAGTTGCCAGAATTTTTCAGCGTTATCGGCCAGGCACCCGTAAATGGGAGTTGCAATATCTTGAGGGTTGTTGGCTTGTATGCGAACCCAGAGTAGCTGAGGACAAATGCATACGAAGAGTACACGTCAACCTGCACAACGGGTTACTTGTAGTGGACGATCAACCATGGTGCAATTTACCATATGGCATTAGAAATCATCCAGGATTTGAAAAGCTCTTTTATGATGTGCGCACGTGTACAGTTTCTGATATCGACACTGTTCCAAACCATTGTTTGCAGCCGGCCTTCAATGTCATGAAATTCGACCTCCCAGAGATGGATTCCGCCACCCTTGTCATGTCGTCCGAACACAAGGTAGCTATCTGGACTATGTACCAGGATCAAGATTGCTCAAGGTCCTATAGGGCCGCTTTTCCCTGCGAACTGATGACCTTGTATTTCGAGCACAAGGCAATCAAAAAACCGACATTCTCGAGCTGGTCCCTTCGGAAATACTGCGGAAAGACCTTCCGCCAGTGCTCATCCATGGGCACATTCATTGGCTGAATGTGTCTACATCAATCATTGAAATACGCCCCTTCGAACAGGTGTGGGAAGAATCCTCTGATCATTGGAGGATTGATTGTGCATCCGAGAAATATCGTGTGTACAAGGGTCATGAGACTCTTGTGGATGTGCATGGCCCAACTTGGGCGATGATTGCTAGGTGCTTCGGGCATTTTGACATCAAGACACATTCGAATACTGCATCTCTGGTTCATGGAGACCTTCTACCCAATTTCCTAATCACCACATCCGAGTCCCCCGTCGACCCTCACGAACTTGTACCAGTTTTACAATTGTCTGTTGCCTTGCCCGGCTACAGTTTGTCCTTCTTTGTCAACGAACACGGTGAACTCGAATCTCATGACTTCAAGGACATGGTTTACGACGAAAATCAATCCGTTGGAGCTTTGATTGGTTTGAAGAGCTGTTTCGTTCTTCGACCGAAAACACATCTTGCGGGATCCCTTATTCCAGAAGCACTCATTCCCAGACGTATTTTCATAGCTGATGGATATCTTGAAAAGGCTGAAAATAACCAGCTCTTTATTCTACCCGTCCGTGACGATGTGCTATACCATGCTTATGACGTGGATACCGATCTAGGTTGCTTCATAGGAGATGGCAGTCCGTCAAGCACGCATTTTCTTGCTGAACTGCATGCCATGACCAGCTGGCACCGGCCCGACCCACTGACAGGCAAAACGGGTGTCCTGGCAGCGCTTTGTCTCCTACAGTCGGCTACATGTCGGTCAATCATGAAGCTCAAAGCTATCGAGGGCGATCCCTCAGAGAATCTATCCAACTATCCTCACCTCCATGATGCGGACTGGGAAATCCGAAACAGGTACTATTGGCATCACGGCGCACTCTTCCGTTCTGGACAGGAAAAGAGTGCTGTACGACGAGCCACACAAATTCTTTCTTTGGATTATGTCCAACAATCATCTTTGGTTGACATGGATTACTCGGCTCCAGATTCCGAGGCGGACCTCGAGGATATCATCTCTGCTGCGGCATTTGCTGTTTACCACTGCTCCATCAGTACATTCCCTATAAACACCATCACATCAAACTGGACAAGATTATGGAAGAACGACACGCGTGTGGATGCTGCTTCTTTAACACCTCATGATGGACTGGAGGCACAGGTGCATTCTGATGCTATGCAGACACTCAACGACATACTGAGAAGTTTGAAGAGGGGGGCAACTCGACCGCGATCTCAGCTGTTATTCGTCCTTCCCACGATGGCTTACTGTTCACCATCCCATCAGACCGCCTTTCTCTCAATGCTTATAGCATTCGCTACGGCAATGAAGTCCCATTTGGTCAATCCATAAATCTATGCTGACTTCAACGTTTTTGATGGGTACCGTCCCACCGAGGCGGTCTTACGGGGTCACATTGACACGTTTCGTATTAATGAACGTTGGGAGTATTTTTACAGTGGCGTCGATGAAGCCGTAAAGGACCTGCTTCAGAGTTGGCCTTGTGATACCCCTCCAGCGGTCGCGTTGGATCCAGATCACTGGGATGTGACAGGCTTAGCAGTCAGTCTCCAACAACTATTCTCCAGCTGTTACCGCAACTTCAAACTCAAGGAACGTCTCATTCGCACTCTCGAGGCACCTAAACTACCCACCGTCTCACACACAGCCTCCGAATCGCTACCGTATATTCTCAATGAACGTCCGCAGCCGCAGATCACGTTTGATCAACTGCTTTCTGAACGTGCAGCGCCAGAACTACCATCGTGCAGCACTTTTGTGCGAGACAGCCACCAGCGTGGCGAAACATCTAAACCGTCAAACGTTGCTCCCGAATTGAGTCAATTATTCTCCTCTCTTCAGGCCACCTCCGGGTTTCAACGGGAATACCTCGCTCTCTATGAAACAAGCGCAGGCATACGTGAATATTCTAGAATCGCTCGCAGAGCGGAGGGAACTCGAGACCGCCTCAACGCACTTCGCGAATACTATGCTGAATGCAGAACAAATCACATAAGGGCCCTAGGTACGCTCAAGAAGAGTCTGGGACCAGCGACAGATCTTGGACGAACACTCGAACAATTTGGTCGATGGCCCCCAATTACTGCCGATGCTCTCTTGCGGTACCTTGCATCCACCTCGCCAATCGACATCTCCGGACGATGGAAGAAGTGTTTGATATCATTCGCTCAACTTCTTTTGGAGCTTCAGCGTGCACGGAGATTGCTCCGATTTGCCCTTTACGGTCTCGAAGAAGAGTTTGCGAAGGAATTGGAGAATAAGCAGTGCGACGGGTGGAACCCCGAAGAGTATCCCGACTGGCTGTTAATCCAGGTGCGTCTCTGTTTTTCAGGAATTGTCCATACTCATGCCGCTCCGCTCTTTGTTGTCAGGTTCAAGGAAACTTTCTCATTAGGCGTGCTCAGGCAGAAACTGCGATGCAGTTGATCTCTCCACAATCTGGGAGAACACTGTAATGCAGGTCAACATGGGCGAAGGGAAATCATCTGTCATCATTCCCATTGCTGCTGCCGTTCTTGCTGACGGCAAACAGCTCGTCCGGGTCGTCGTCCCGAGAGCGCTGACGGTCCAGATGTTCGACTTACTGGTCGCTCGCCTTGCCGGGCTCGTTAACCGGCCAATATACCACCTTCCCTTCTCCCGGACCCCCGAGGACGACATACTCAGCAACCTCGAGGTTGACGATCTGCACAAACTCATGGCTGAGCGTGGGATTCTACTCGCCCAGCCCGAGCACGTCGTCTCACTCAAGTTGATGAGCGTGGAGAAGGGGATTTGTGCAAGTAAACGTATCAGTAATACATCAATAAAGCATCAGGAGTTCAGTTCCACGCATATCAAGGCTTCCCTATTGCTCCAATTGGTGCGAGATAGCTGTATATTGGTGTTCATTGGCGCAGCTGATAATTTAACCCCAGCTGCCGGAAGACAGCTTTGTGGGTAACATGTTTCGACGACTGGGTCCATCACCCAACCACCGGACAGTGACGAAGAATGCATACTATGAGTGGGTGGACCCTCGCTGGGAGTGGCTTCATACCCATGCACGGGATATCCTGGATGAGAGCGACGAAATCCTTCACTCCCGCTTCCAACTGATCTACACGATCGGCCCTGAGCAACATATGGACGGGTACCCTGACCGATGGACGATTACGCAACAGGTCCTTCGAGCTCTCAAGGAATGCGCTCGCGCTCTTTCAAGAAACCACCCCAATTCCATAGAGTATGAAATCGGTCCGCCTGGAGCGTTTCCTCATTTTCGCATTGTGCGAGCCTCTGATGTCGGTCAACGTTTGATATCATCCATTTTGGAGGGTGTAATGGCGGGGCATCTCACCAATCTCAATTTCCACCTCCTCCCGTCAGCGCTACGCGACGCAATTCGCAGTTTCATATCCGACGAGGATCCTCTTCCTGACACAGCAAAAATGGTGGAAGAGTATGCCGATCAGAATCATCTGCGGAGTGAAATCCTACTACTGCGCGGTCTCCTGGCCACAAACGTCCTCTTGTATGCTCTTGCGGAACGGAGATGGCGTGTTGACTATGGCCTTGCCGACTTGCGAACAACAGCTCACGATGGTCACCCACATGGGCCGGCTTCCACGATGCTCGCTGTTCCGTATCGAGCCAAAGATGTCCCTGCACACAATACCCAGTTCGGCCATCCAGATCTCACCATCATCCTTACATGCCTATCTTACTACTATGCCGGCCTCAGCAAGGAACAACTAAGACTTTCTTTCGAAATTCTGCTCGACCAAGATGACCCATCCGCGGAGTACGCCCTTTGGATTGCAGACTACGAGTCAATTCCGGACCCACTCCGGACACTCGGGGACATCAATCTCAGGTCATCGGAACAGTGGGACAAGGTCATATTCCCGCTTTTCGTTTGGAGTCAAACAACCATAAACTTCTACCTCGCCCAGGTGGTTTTCTCGAAGGAAGCGAAGGAATTCCCATGGAAACTGTGTGGATCTAACTGGGATTTAGCAGAAAAACGGGAGAGAGTTATAACCGGTAAGTGGATCTGTTGTTCGCTGTATATCATCCAATTCCGTAGTTGAATTGAACAACACTAGGGTTTTCGGGAACGAGCGACAGTCGATGGCTATTACCCATGTCTGTTACTCAGCACGACCTCAACTACCAGCGGGTAACCAATGCTAGCGTCCTCACATCCCTTCTTCAACCAGAAAACGACACTTATATGGTCACTCACGGAGATGGCCAACAACAGACTACACTCGAATTCTTTCGAGTGCTAACCACCCAATGGCCCAGAATTCGTGTTTTGCTTGATGTTGGAGCACAGATCCTTGACTTATCCAATCGCCAGGTGGCTGAAGTATGGCTCTACATGGTCCACGGTGCATCTGGTGCCATCTATTTTAACGAGAATGATGAGCTGACTGTGCTCACAAGAACTGGCATCACTCAATTATTGTCAATGTCGCCCCTTTCCCAGCAGTTGGACTGTTGTGTCGTTTATCTGGATCATGCACACACAAGAGGCACTGACCTCAAATTCCCCATCGGGTCTCGAGCAGCTGTCACACTGGGTCCCAATTTGACCAAAGATGCACTTGTACAAGGCTCGTTTCTATACTGCCATCCGACCGCTAAGTGCTCATGACCTTTGATTTCCAGGTTGCATGCGGATGCGTAAACTGGGACATGGTCACTCGGTTATGTTTTTTGCGCCGCTTGGGGTTGATAAGTCCATACGTGCCGCGGCTGGCAAAAGCAATTCGAACATCCAGGTCACCACTGTCGACATCCTACGCTGGGCAATTCACGAGACCTGGACCGATATCCAGCAGAGGGCTCCTTCCTGGGCCCAACAAGGCATGAATCACAAAAGGAGATACGAAGCTTTGTCCCGGTTCTGTAAAAATGAACTCTCGCGAGAGCAGCTGTTAGATTCATGGCTCCAGTCAAATATCAAATCGCTGGTCGATCTGTATGCACCATGCGAAACTGCCAAGGGTGCCCAGAGTGCTATGCTGGAACTGGATCCAGAGATCCGGCAACGGTGCAAGCACCTCGGGGTGTTATCACTTCCAGATGCAAAGATGGATGAAGAACAAGAACGGGAGGTCCACCGCGAGCGGGAACGTGAACGCGAGGTAGAACTACCTCCTCTGGCAGAGCCATTGGAACATTTTCTTCATCCAGATGTCGTGGCTTTCGTTAAGACAGGTTTCATCCCTCCGTTGCACTCTGGCAGCGCTTTTCTTCCGATATTCACGACGCTTGGAAAAAGTTCCGCAGCTACCCGTGAAGCGGACGTCTGGAGCTCATTTATCTTGGCAACCGTGGACTTCTGCAGGACGATCGATCCCGAGTCCACTAAGGGGACTATGGATCAGTATCTTCGACCTGTTCAGTGGGTTCTCTCGCGTCAAAAGAGTCGCGACCAAGTACTCGTCATCGTCAGCCCATTTGAAGCGGACAGGTTGATCCCAGACATCAGGGCAAGCGAATACGTTCACCTTCACCTCTACGTGCCCCGCACCTCACAACGAATGAAGCCATCCGACGATCTCAGACTCTATTCTATCCCTCCCCTCCCCTCCGACTGGATTCCACCCTGGGATCTCATTGACCAGCTGAACGTGTTCGCTGGGCAGCTCTATCTCAGAGACTATGAATCATACCTCCGGCTGTGCCGTTTCCTCGGCGTACCCACAAAAGAGGTCTCGAGTGATACAGAAATCCGGCGAAATCTGTTCAACATCCCTGGTAGTTTCGAAGAGATGGAAATCACGTTCTCGGGTTCGCCCCTACCTTCCGTGGCGGCGTTGCTTGCCATTCGGAACCGAGGCCGTCCGTTTGCACACACGCATATGGGTAGAATTCTTCAAGGGCAGTTACTCACAAAGAAAGACTTCGAGCGGTTCAGTGCATAAACCGTTTCGAAGGTTTCCGAAAGCTAAACATGCTTGCTTTACGGTTTCTTGGCTCTCAATGCCATGGTTTGGGTTCGACGATATATATTAGATATTCCGCGCACTCTGCTTAGTTCTGTTTTCTTCGTATTGTACATTAAAAAGATTGGATGCATTTTGTCTTAGTGTCATTCTCAATGCCAACGTTCCCAGACCGAGATGATCCATGGATCTCATCTAGACATAGTGATCCAGAGTTTGCGATGGAGGCCAATAGTTCTCGCAACATTAGAAACCAGGCCCCTGACATGTAACACAAGGCCTTATACCCGCTTGGCGTCGCTATAACCCTCATCGTTTACCACTCAAAGGGATCGGCCATTCACTGATTCCAAAGGTGATCCAAGAAGCAGCGTCAAAAGAATACTACTTTCTTGGGCTTGCTAGACACCTCAGTTTTACCGAATGCTTTTACTGTCCCTGTGTGCATACCCGCCTTCACGTCGAGCTTTTTTCTCAGACGATCTTCTTTCTTCTCGTCTTTCGATACTTGCACATTCTTTCGCTTAAAAGCATGGAAGTCATCTTCATCTGCACCAGCTCCACTCCCAGTCCCGAAGATCGTTGTCGCGACCGTCCCCGACGCATCTTTCTTCCGCAGTTCGCAGTCTCTTGCGAGATGTGTTTTCTCGCCGCAGAGCTTACAGCATCCACCGTTGGGGTATATACCCTTCTCTTTGTTCTGGGGACACGCTGAAGCGAGATGACCCCTTCCAGAGCAAACGAAACACGAAGCGAAAGGTAAGGGATTGAGAGGATCTTCTGTTTTCTTGCATCGAGACAACGTATGTTTCGTCGAACCACATCTGTCGGACGTGGAGTAAGATACGACCCAGGAAGGAGGACACAAACCTGTAACACATCCCGACTGCGGTATTGACATTCTTTCGATTGTTTCCGTTTCCTCCGCCTGCCTTGGGACAGTCTCTGGCAGCGTGGCCATTTTCGCGACACGCAAAGCATACTGTGTTCCCTTGACGATCTGAGATTCTCTTGAGTCGGCGTTGCTCGGTGCGCATCTTGTAACCGGTAATTGCAACACCTGGCCGGAGACAGTCAATCTCGCACGAGGAAGGACGGGATACCATGCCCACCTCTAGCGCCGCCGCGTTTTTTCGTTATCGAGGCCCCCTCCTGTCCAACAGCTGGATCCTTTCCCTTGCCTTGTGCACCCACCTCTCCTCTCGCATCGTTCCCACCTAATGTTTGTTCATCTCCACCGTCTACGTTTGTCTTTGTTCTCTTCCGTTTTTTCTTCGGCTGCACAGAATCTCCTGGGTCGTCGTTTGCAGTGCTTACAGGGTGTTCATTGGATGTTGTCGGTTCGGTGGTGAAACCTGCTTCGAGATAGTTGCGCTTTCGGCCAAAGTTTGTGACACGCGTCATGCGAGGCTAGTTCCAATCCTTGATCGAGGAGGACATGATATTCATGCAACTAAATATGGCAACATGGCCCCTTTCTTTGTTCTGAATCTGGTCCTTCCGATGTAGTCTCCTTGCGGTTCAACACCTCCGCCATGTGAGATGAGTGCAAGTCATAGAAGCCACAAGCTCATCGACGCAGACAGCATGATAAGACTCGATACCATCTTCCACGTTCCTGGGATCCCATGGCATACTTGATGGCCTGTAACTCTTCCTCGGACACGCCAAGTTGAGGACTTGTCGTCTCTTTCTGTAGTTTTCGGAAGAAGTCGTTTTTCTTCTCTGACGCGTTGATGTTTACCTTGGTTAACAAGATGCGGTGCAGGATGCACTTTCTGTATGCCATCTTCTACTAGTTTGGGTAAAGCAACCACCAGTACACTGATAACGATCATCCCTGGAGCGCCACTGAGGTTACTGAGCACAGATTCATGGCCTTCGTGAACAACTATACTCCCAAGCCAGCAGTCCCCGAGGACGAGTTGTATGGCCCAGAACCGTACGACTTCGACTTTGTCCTTCCTATTCCCCCACAGCTGTCCACGAACAAACTGCGACTCATCCCGTTCATTCCTCGCGTCCATGCCGCGACCTTCCTCGATTGTATCCGTGGACATGAGTCCATGTTCAAACACATGCCTATCTCTATCGAGCGCTCAGCCGATTTCCTTCGATTCGTCGAGGAAAGTCGACGGGACAAAAGTGCCCTTCTATTCGCGGCGATTGATACGACGCGTCCAAACCCCAATCATCTTCAGTGGGAGGGCGAGTTAGCAGGACTGTTTGGGCCTTCTGGAACCGACACATCGAGACTCGTCACAGAGATCGACCCTGCAATTGTTCTTCCTGCCTTTCAGCGATCTCACGTCGGCTCTCATGCTGTCGGTTTGCTGTTGAAATATATTCTTGAACTCCCACCTTCTGGATTGGGTTTCAGACGAGTTAGATGGACCGCATCTCCTATCAACACCGCATCCAACAACCTCGCCAAACGAATGGGATTCAAACTCGAGGGTATGATGAGATGGGGTTACGTGCTGCCAGCGGTCGAGGGATACCCAAAATTGGGGAAGGAGGCGAGGGCAGGTGATGCAGGAAACGATTTACTAGGCAGGGATACCAATGAGTGGGCGTTGTGTTGGGACGACTGGGAAGATGGTGTAACGGAGCTCGTGGAACGCGCTTTTGCGAGGGAGGCATACCATTCAAGCAGGCATCTGATAATTAAATACATGTCCACTGAAGGCCGTTCCTAGAAACCACAAACCGGTGTAAATCCTATTATATGCTACATAGTAGACGCCGTTGAGAGTCAAAGCAGCTCACTTATTCCAAGAATATCAATACATGCCGATCCCACAGCCTTGAAATAATTAAATTTCAGATTATCGGCGGATCCGGGAGATAGAAAAGACTATTATCTCACTCGTGATTATTCGTCTAGCTTCCAATTATTCTCCTTCACCATTTTCTCTCGTTCAAGCAGATATTTCCCTTGTGAAGAAGTTTGACAACCGCGATAAACTAGGCCATCATTAAAGCGCACCTTCTTTATATTTCTGGCTTTGATCAGAAGCCTTATGGTAGAACCAGCCAATACGGTCATCGCAACCAACACAAAATAGGTCAGCGACTGTGTGCACGCCAGTCCTGCGCATGAGGATAAGGACCTGGGGGTGATGTGTAGAAGAAGCAGGGGTCACATAAGCGGTCGGTCTTCTTTTCTCCCCAGCTTCACATTGACGGCACTATGCATGAGGCTGAAGAAGGGGTAAGTGTGTGTCAACCATCGTGGTATTCCAATGTCCGAGAAGACGACGTACAATCCTCGACCTTCCCTTCCAGAAAACGACTTGCTGATCAACTCATCTTGAAGGGCCTGTAGTCATGGTGTGGTTATGTTCTTATCGTCGGGGGCCGGCGCTGCGGGTACGTACAAGCACCGCGGAGCAGTTCGCGCAGATGAATCTAGGATGGTCATGAAACGTTGAAATGACTTGGTTCTTCGTATTGTTGTTTAGCTCTTCCATAGAATGCTGCTGGGGGACGCGAGGAAGAGACACCTGGGGTGGTGCTACTGCGGTATGAGCGAGAGCGAATGAGACTAAAAAGTCGCCAAAGGAGGTCATCTCGATCTCGGGGGCTGCAAGGACTGAACAAGATGAACCCACCCCAAAATATCCAGACTCAGCAGCTGTGATACAACTGGTTCAAGCTTCGAGGGTCATATCGAGATAGTTCGTAGTCGACCGCTTGGAGTTCTTGTGCAGAGTCCTCCTAATCGGGCTTGTGACAAATTAACGCTTAGCCCCAGTTGGCCTTGCGCGCGCATTTACGACGTCGGCTTGCTCCTCGACGTTCTTCTCGCTGTCAACTAATGCAAAAACGCCATGCAGACGTGGAACTCCCTGCAGAATTGGTTCTCTCGATACAACGCGTCCTTGAGCTGAACCCAGAGCAAAATGATGATCTTCTTGACGACCTCTCAAGCAACTTCAATCCCATGGACATCTTGAATCAACTCTTCCCGGATGGTGTGTACTTTTGTACGTTTCATGTTTCCTTCGTAATTTTGGTCGTCACAGAGGCCTCGCTGTCTCGCTTGGATGCTGTTCAGGCGAAGCTTGCGCAAGATGAACGCGACCTCCAGGCGGAAATTGATGCACTTCAGGAAGCACTCAGGCGGGATCAAGACCCAGGCAGGATGCAGCTCATTCAGGAAATGATCTCCGTATGGATTTTCTTTCCTCTGAACACGCATTGGTCATTGAAACCTCCCTACAGGACCTCCTCGGGCAAATGTCGCGGATACGCGAGAAAGCGTCCGAATCAGAGGCAGTAGTGCGGAACATCACAAAAGATATACAAGCTATAGATCTCGCGAAAAAGAATCTCATTCTGAGTATGACGACGCTGAAACGACTGCAGATGTTAGGTGAGTAATCTTGGCCCCTCCTTGTCGCAAATGATTCACCACCTTGCTTGTTCGCAGTAAACGCTCTCACACAACTGGAGGATCAAGTGAAGGTGAAGAAGTATGCGGAAGTTGCGCATTCGTTGGCAGTTGGTGGATTTCAGGCCCTCACGCTCGACGCCATTGACGTCACTTTAGGCTGTGAAGCAGCTGTCTGCTACGTTCAAGTCCTACACTTCTGTCAATCGCATCATGCAAGTTTGGAAGCGAATCCAGCAGGTCCAAGGAGAAATCCGGAGTCAACTTGATGCTGAATTTGATTCATTGTGGGTCCGCGTCACCGAACTATCATTAGGATCCTTTGAGAACATGGACCACAGCTTCCTCCAAGACCTTTCCAAACCATTCAAGACAACTCACATAGCCGATGCGTGCGCTGTCATCGACGTTCTTGGTATAGACGTGCGCATACAACTCATCGAACGGTATGTGGCGCTTGAGCTCAAAGAGTATCGTCGGATCTTCCGGGCAAGTGATGAAGCGGGCCATCTCGACAATATTGCAAGAAGATTTGCTTGGTTCAGGCGGTTGTTGACCTCTCATGAAACTGAGGCTGGCAGGGTGTTCCCTGCTGAGTGGCAGGTTGGTTGGTGGCTCTTTTCCAAGTTCGTGTCAATAACAAGGTAAAGGCAGGCCATTGAGCACCCTCTACTGATTGTAATGCACACCCATTTGCCAGGGACGATCTTTCAACACTGTTGTCTAAAGCGGGCCAATCGCTTACTGTTAAATTGCTCCTTGAAAGCCTTCAGCAAACAACAGAGTTCGAGTTGTCAATGGCGAAGAAATGGGCCACTCCTGTTTGGGATTCATCTTTGAATCGTAGAGGCTCGTGTTGATCAAGCTATACAGGTGGACGAAATCCTGAAAGCAGCATCACCTCCTACCACACAGATTCAATCCATGTCCTCTGCATTTGAGCCTCATCTCGGCGTATTCGTCGAAGCTCAAGATAAGTAAGTTTTCTGCTTTCTTTACGTCCCACTGTCTTGCTCAATCCTATGTCAGAGCGCTTTCTGATATGCTGGCTCCGCATCGTGGTTCCAAGGTTCGCACCTCGGTTGATACGGCTTCGAAGCCTCCCACTACCGCGTCAACACCCCGACCTTCTCTCTCCAATCCTGATGAACCCGAACCAGCGCCTATCGTACTCCCTTCATCGACAAACCTCTTCTATTTCTACGCACAGAGTCTGGATCAGTGTGCCAAGCTATCAACGGGTCAAGCACTGTTTGATTTGTGCGGGGTACAGAAGAAGTGGTTGAGAATTTATGCTGGTCTGTCCATCGTTTGTTTGACGGTTCCATTATACCGACTCCTTGCTCAGAGGATGTCCTGTCCCCAAAGCTGAAACGGTAGGCGAGAGTCACCGGTACTGAAATGCACAACACTAACGCAATAGTTAAATTAGATACCCACGGAAGTCAACGGACTCGAGATTCGACAAGACTGAACTTGAACAAGCATGTCTACTTATCAACACCGCAGACTATTGTCAAACTACTGCGGCAGAGGCATGTCTTTATCTATGCTTGAGCCGAACCGAAAATTAATCTACCATAGCTGGAGGTGAAGATCAGGGAGAAAGTAGACGAAAATTTCAAAGAGAAAGTCAAATTGCAGGCTGAGAGAGATCTTTTCATGAGGTTTGCAACCCGAACAATCTCGCATGCAGCCCCATTCATTGACGTGTTCTCAGCGTCATTTCGGCGGCAATCAACATGCAGCTACGCGAGCTTGAATTAGCATGTGACGGTGCATTCAATACGATGTCACGGCTCAATTGGAGCACAATGAATCATGTCACCGGTCACTCGCCATTTATGAATGACATTACGCAGGCAACCGAACAGGTGGCCGAATTTATCAAACCTTTGGTGGAACAGAAGAAATACTTGAAGAATTTTCTCGACAAAGCTTCCAGGTCGGTGTTACGGCCAATCTCCGAGAATAGATTAACAACACCATCACAGCGTTCTTTTAATGCGGTTCACGAATGCCCTCGTCAAGAGCCGCCCACTTCGAGAGATTGGGGCTGAACAGGCATGTGGTACCCGTCCACCCACATCTGATATCGCCTAATGGGGACATGACTCAGCTACTTATTGATCTTGGGGTTTTCAAATCAAGTCTCTTAAGGTTACCAGGGGAATCACTCTCCACAACCAGGTACACAGGATCCCCCTTACATTCCCCATGGCATGAGAGACTGATGGATCAACATATAGTTATACTCGCAGTCTAACAAAGATCACCACACGCTTAGAGGCACTGCTAAAGGTCATCGTTACGCCTGTCGTAAGTTCCCCATTCGCCACTGATCAACCAATGGGGCTAAAGCTGGCTGATTTAGGACCCGTCGGAGGGTTTTATATTAAATTACACGCTCGTCATTGGAGATGCTTCCTTCTCTAATTTCCAAAAGGTCAGTTTGCACCGTGATGTGACAAGGAACCGCAGTCACGCCCTGTTCGGCAGATTCTCGATCTCAAGGGGACGCCCAAAATGGAACAGAACAGCCTCCTTGACGCATTTCTCACTATCACCAGCACAAAGACGGATCTTGAAAACACGTCGTTCCTTACGTCTTTGGACATGGACCCGCCAACGAGCCTTGCCGTTGGAAGCCCCGCCACCAGCCGTATCGCACTCCCGTTATCCTCAGCTTCCGCCGCAGAGAGTGTGTTCAGCGCGTTGACGTCTCCCCCGTTGAGTGGGCCTCCCACGGGGTCGAGCCATGACAGTAGCGCCAAAGGGACCGAACCAGGACAAAAAGTATTCTCCGATATCCGGCGATTCGTCACTTTTGGGTTACGGAGAGATACGCAACTACCATCATAGAAGCACGTGCAGAACGATGGCACATCTTTACGCCTGAGCAGTACCCACAACTAACCACATCACCAGGTGGCCTGTATGTCATGCCACCATCAACCTTCTGTGTTTTAGTTAGATGGGCGTGTGCCATGGAGAAGGCACCGGTTGTTTGTTGAAAGTGCGATGTGCGGTACAACCGCAGATGTGCGGAGGAAACGAGTGGGAGCGCAGATAACCAAGATCCAACCGTACACGAGACAGATGAAGCAAGGAAAAGAAGTAATTGATACAAGGGTATATCGTTGTCAAATCCAAGAACGACAAAAGTGAGCGATTTCAAGGAGTGAAGGATGAAACTCTGAAGGCAGTGTCCAAGAAACAACGTGAATATCCGATAGTCCGGGTCATCGTGGACTCCGAAAGGTGCCGCGTCCACCCTGCATTGGTAGTTGAGGGGCTGCAGCACCTCGAACGGACCCTCCGGTCGACGGTCGTGGTCTTGGTCCCAAGAGCGAACCAACACGTAACGGAGCGACCTGTGATGTTCCCGATCGTCCAGCACCTGACAGAGTGGTGGTCGAATTACTCGATCGTGAAGCTGCAGTGAGCGCCAAAGGCGAAAGAGGACTGATTGGCGACATTGGCAACCCGAGCACACGTTGGACGATGTACGGCGGAGGGGTATACGTGCTAGACTGAGAACCGTCGCGGTGAGGTAGTGGGGGATGGGGAGGAAGAGCGGAGGAGATACTGGCCCGTTGGGAGTCGAGACCAGTGTAGTCCGAGAAACTGTGCCTAAAGTGAATTTCGGAAACAGAGAACGGAACACTCTCGGTGGGAGAGCTAGGGGAAGGAAGTGCGAGTTCAGGTAGCGCTGTTTGGGGAACTTGTAAGTATTGGTCTAGGTTAGAAGGCGGAGTGCGGGGTGGTGACGGTGATTGGCGTCCAGGACCATTATCAGAGGGAGGGGATGCAGGAGGGACAATGTGCGTAGAAGGGGGGATTGTGATTGGGAATGGGAAAGTCAAAGATCTTTGAGTGTGTGTTGTCGGAGCAGACGGGACCGTGTGGTTACCGGAATTATCCGAAGGGTGAGAACCACCAGATGCAGTGGAAGGTGCATCTGGTTTCGGAGCCATGTCATCCCGCGAACGCTCTATCCTCACCATCTTGACTGAAGTGTTCTCGCTCCATGCCGACGCCTCCCTGGTCCCATGACCAAGTTCCGCAGGTGTGGGACTGGAGGTAGTCTTCGATTGCTGTCGTAGAGAGGCATGCGAAGAAGTGAAGTCTAGGAAGGAATATGTTCCCGAAGCAGGAGCTGTCTCGCTGGGTGGATGAGCGGAGCCAGACTCATGCATTACCACGGGTACAGACTCTGGGCCTGAGGAACCTGATGACTCTTGTCTGTCTGCGGGGTAGCTATGTCTACCATCGTCCCGATGAGCTTTCCGATAAAGTCTGGCGCGCACTTTTGACCATGTACTGCTGCCGCTCCCGCTTGTTGTCCTAGAATCGCGGCTACCCTTGCGAGTCCCGAAAATCCCAGACATGTCTACCCTAAAGGGGCTTGTGTCTCGCACATGAAGAAACTCGTCTCGTTGGTTTGCCTGCGGCTGCTTGGCGCTGTCCGGGTCACTGACGTCCGGCTGCGATGGCCTTGGTCCAACAAAGGCTGTGTGGGCCTCGGAGATCCTTGGGCTCAATGATAGAGTGGCAGCAAGGGCCTCGTCTTGACGCGAAGTGAGTGTCTTGACATCAGCGTCGTCGTCGTCAGAAGGGCCCGTAAGTGTTACACGCAACTCGGGGAGTAAGGCACCGTGTATTTCTTTATAGCAGTCGGTAAATTTGAAAGAGGGGGGAATTCGTGCGACGGGATTGCTCCACCCGGGGGCCAACTTTTCGGACTCAGGAGCGTGTGGTAGATCTTCAGTTAGGGTGTACATAGAAAACCGTTTCTCATCAGGATCGTACTGGGCCGTCATTGGGTGGGATTCTGCCTGTACACCGGCCCCGTTGCGTGATCTTCCACTGGAGTCGCTTCCCAGCTTGTTCTTGCGATAGGCAAATGGGAACCCTCGACGTAAACCGAGACCGAAACCATAGCCTTTGCTGGTGCTAAGACTCGTAGACTCGAATTCTTCACAAGAAGGACTCATATCAGGGTCCCTCTGTTCGATGTCGGCACCACGCTCCACGGTAGATCGTTTTCTTTCCCCTCGCAGGAAGGTACGTTGGTTGACAGCGCGAGCCTTACGCCGCACCCACCAGGCATAATAGAGGATGCCCACAATGACCAAGAACAGGATAGCAGCTAGCACGGCCGCTGCAATAGTTCCTGCTGGAATGGAACTGTTGTTGAGCGGCCTGGCGGGACTCCTTCATGGAAAAGGATTCAGCCTCTCTCCGAAAGCGAGGAAACGAACATACGTTGTGGAGTTTCCGAAGGAGGTGGTATTTACACCACCAACGCGCAAAGCAAGGGTGCGATTTTCTTGGTTAATCACCGCAACATGATGTACCGTGTCCGGAGGAAGATCCGTCGCGTAGAATAATAGGGTATCCGAGTTATTATACGATGAACGAGCAGATAAGTTGGTGGTCGTATTATCAAGCGTCACAGTGAAATTTCCAGAGTACGAGGATGTGAGCCCGTATATCGTGATCGCAGAGCCTAAGAGGGAGAGTCTATCACGGTCTGTCGACGAAAGGACTGACTACTTGCCTGAAAACGTGGTTTCTGCGCGGTCCCCAACAGAGTTTGATGCATGCATAGAATTCCCGGTGCTATCTGCTACATAGCTCCAGGAGCCCATGAACGCGATATCGGAATCAGCAATGGTCTGGGAAGTAGCTGTAGTGCTAATTAAATCGATGGTCATTAATGATGCCCACCCAACAGCTTAACGCCCCGAATGCCGATCACTGGCATCGCCAACGAACACTCACTTGACAAAATCTGCAGGGGGAGCATATGTGACGCGCGCCTTATCAAAGGCAAGGAAAGCGTCGGGAGATGTCGTGTTCGTGATGATGGTCGTGAGCAACAGCGAGTGGTTCGTGTTTGCCAGATCGTTAAACGAAGCAAGGATAGTGTTTGAAGGCTCGGCGGAATAAGCAATCCCATCGAGGGAAAGATTGTAGAGTGCATTGCTAACAGAACCAATGAGGTCAACACCCGTGCCTGTGTCGGACGTGAGAACTGGTCAGATCTCACTAAGAGAATGCAGATACCCGTCCAATTGATCATGAGGCTTGCACCGTTGAGGGTGGTATAGTGGTAGCTAGTACCCACGCCGACTTGACCAGGACCTGTGGCAGCGCCGGAAGCCGTGTACAAGAGCTCCCAGCCAGCCGTGACGTTTGGGCTGGGCTCGAGGTTGGCGAATGGAAAGTAGGCGATCTCGGGGGAGTCATCGTCGATTTCGAACTGGTGGAGACTCTGTGCCATTCATCCAGCGATGGGAGGTCGGGAGAAAGAGAGAGTGAGAAGGAGACGAGGGCCAAATTCCAAAAAAAAATAAAGAGACGCCCAGGCTACCAAGTGAAGGGCCTCGAGGACATGTCGTACCGGAAATAGCCCGCGAAGTAGACGGAAGCTGAGAGCCGTAAGACATAAATGTGCCATGGGATCTGGCAAGCGACTTGTCTCCATATCAACATCCGCACATAGTCTTATCGGACTCACCAACACGTCTCAGGTCCTGCCATCACTGCCTTGAGCGCAAGATCGTGGTCATCCGACCCTTGTACTTCACTCCCAGAAGCGTCATTCACGCGCCATCGGCCATTTGTCTAAAGGTGGGTAAGTGTCCTTTACAGTTACCATCAACACAAACCAGTGCTGTCTCACGGTTACGTTTGACTACTCTTGTTACAGAATAATGAATCCTTTACTACCTCCTCCTGGAACCCACGCCTTCCTTCCGTCACTCTTGAGCCACATCCACTCCGCCGCACCCGGGTTGCCCTTGGAACCCGTAATCATCCAGGTCCTCCTCCTTTGCCTTATCTCCGGGGACAGGAACCTGATCTTGCGCACACGAGACGAAGATGTCTCCCTCGTCTCCAAACTTACCGCGCTGGTAAGTGTTCATCCGACCTTGGCCGGGAAATTCTCGTGCTTCGCGCCAGAGACCTTGTTAATGTTTCATCCAGGCGCTAAACACGATATTTGGCTACAATACTCATAGACTAAAGTGCCAGTCCAGTATCGCGAATCAAACACCGTCCGAGTTTCTCCGGTCCCTCTTCTTTGCTAGCTCGACGACTACGCCGATAACGGATAATAGTTTATGTGGTTCATCACACAAACCTAGGCGCAGACGCGTTTCCAACTCGCATAATTCAGTGGGCAAGTCGCCTATCGCCCCCTCAACCTCCATTAGCACAGTACGTAGCAGGCGAACCTCTATATCCCGCTCGACTTCCCATCCGGTTGAATCGAAGCCATCGATTACTACCCTTGGACGATCACAATCGGACTCGGAGGACGCCGACACAACGTCACCTATAAACGTTCATTCGCAACCTCACCCCACTGTCACCCAAACGGGTACATCTGTCCCAAGCCTATCCTCTAGCATCAACACCCATTTCAGAAATGTATCACACGGGAGTACTGAGGCATTAAAATTGCCCTCTGCTGTGGTCGTATCAGGTCTTGAGCTTGCAAGTCTTCCTTCTCAGAAGGCAGTCCTACGGACTCTCGTGGATCGCAAAATCATCGTGTCAGATCTTGGGGTATACGGGCACGATTACGACGGCCTGACTCTAGAACTACCTGATGGATTTTTTATGGTGTATGTGTGTCGATCTGACCCACGGGAGAGACCTCCAATATACAAGAGTCTCGTATGCATCCGCTTCCCGGAAAATTACTTGTTAATGATTCATTCATCTCACAGCTCGACAGGTTTGCGATGAGCTCATCCGTCGACGTTGCTACGCAAACCCGCTTGGCAATGCGTCAATTTCGTCCCCCCTCATCCCCTTCCACAACATTCTCGTCACCACATACTTCTGTTACCTCCGCGGTGTTCCCAACCCTACATTCGTTGAGTTCTTTACCTGGTCCGCCGACACCAGTCCACTCTTTGATATCTCCGGTGATCCCTTCTACTCTGCTACAACGACTCAAGCACCTTTGCGCAACTCAAGCACACATACGGGCCCCACTCAACATCTATCTCGCTGACCTGTTTAGTGCCACACGGCACTTTGGACCATTGGATAGTATGATGCTTACGGTACGCGCGCGTCAAGATGCAGAGGCTCTCGTACGTGCGAGCCGCGTACTCGGCACAGATCGCACGGGTGCTGAACTCATCAGAGAGCATGCTGAACGGTCATACGAGGCTAACAGCACCTCTACCTACCTACACTCACGCTTCAGCATAGCAAGTACCTCTTCCGACAGGCTCATAGACGAGTTTGGTGCCCCTCAAACACACGAATCTTTGGGTGGTTCAAACCTGCAGCACCTCCCTACCAGTCAATCCGAACAACCAAAATTGGATGTGTCGGAAGCGGATATAGCGAGGATGTTTCCGAGGGTGGTGTCTCATCGGATTCGAGTCCGGGACTCACCCTTCGAAGAAATTTTGAGCAGCGCGGTTTGTGGGGCGATAAGTACCCCTGGTAACGAATCCCATGAGGAAGCGCCAGTTCAATGGGAACGGGAGACGGTAAAGGATATTCTAGTCCAAATATTGGCCAAGGTCTGAATATTTGTTCATGTCGACGTTCGCTTGTCCTACCCATCTCACAATACCGTTTTACTTTCAATGCGACCGTGTGTGGTTCAAAGACGTTGCACTACAGGCAATGGCCAGCTTGAGATACATTCCTTGTTTGGGCTACTACTAGTAGTAGCAGGAGTTCGAACCAGACCAATTACAGAATGACGAACGGACCACCAACGTCTCAAGCAGGACCCTCGCAAGCGTCTACGGCGACTCCCAACGCACTACTGCAACAGTCGTATAATAATCTTGTCCCTCCAAACGCCAGGGCAGGCTCTTCGCAACCTACACAATTACCCACACAGTACACTCAATCCCTTGCTCAACAAGCACAGACCCCAACGCATACGCAAGGCCAGCAAAATGCCGCTCAAACCTACTACATGGGCTACCCGCCCGGGGCCTGGCAAAACGCATGGCAACTCTCCGGATACTCCTACGCCGCGTCTGGGAGCACACCCTATCAACAGACACACTATACGCAGATTCCATACGCGCAGTACCAACAGTACCAGCCACAACTGACCGCTCGCCAGCGTAAGCCACCACCGAAACCGCGCACGCCGACACCCGACCCCGTGTACAGACACTGGGACGAGGTCATACGCGCGTTCTTGCAGAAGGTGGGCTTAACACAGACCCTTAGGGGATTCGAGGACGACATGGTTATCTTGAACGCTGATTGGGAGAGAAAGAGCGTGCCTGGAGCGATTGGTGAATTAGTACGCGATCTCATGGTGCGCAGAACACGCTTTTCTGGACGCAGACTTGGCTCACTTCTTGCGTCAGACACTGGGCAAGTTCAAAGAAGGGGAAGAGCCGAAGGAGCGTCCGCTCGAAGAACGAAAGCTTGACTACATTCATTTAAGTACTGGTGCTGAGCCCCAGTCACAATCCACGGTCAGCCTGAGGTTCTCTTTTCTCGCCGAGTCGTCCATTGAAAGCGCGTCTACAGATCACAAAAGTTATATCACAATTCCTTGCTCAAAATCGCGCAAAGAATGACGCGTCAAACCGCGCTGAGTTTCTAGAATCACTGTCACAGAAACGACGGCGACTCAATATCGATCCGGAGAGTACGGAGCACGTCCCATCATGCGCAAGAACAGACACGAAACCCCTCGACAGAGATTCCCAAATGAAATATGATATAGCAAGGAACGAGGATGGACCGCTGAGGAGGACAGTGAAGGTCCCGGATGGAAAAGAAGCGCAAGGAAAAGAGAAGCTTGTCGCTCTCACAAACGACACACCAAGCGAACTCCAACCGGCAATAGACCAGAGGTTAAAGAACATTGAATCACATGTTGCGGTACGCTACGGTAATGTCCTCTTATATCTTTGAGAGTTACCTCCGTTGATGGTTGGCGAAAAGTTCCCGCACCGCCGCGTACATTGCTCGCACGCTTGCAATTTTTAGAAGACCATATCGTACGATTAGAGAAAGAATATCCTCCATGGGCGGCGCTGCACTTCAACCAACCCAATCGCGGGGTAAGCAACTGTGGTGATACTTCACGTGTCTCTGCTTATAACGCATTCTCAGTGGCCGCCGCCTCCGCGCCAGACACCTATTATTGTCCCATCACACCTCACCACGAAAGAAGCGTCCGTCGAACGCAGTGCGGCTCCCACCACCCATCTCGGCAACGCCGATGACACCGCGAGCGCAGCAGGCAAAGGAAAGAACAAGAATAAATCGAGTTTACATCGTGCCGTCATGGAGAAACTCGAGGTGCAAAAGGCGATGAACGACCTGGCAGGTGTGCAGAGAGCTGGATGATGTGGCTCGCTGGGAAGCTATTCGACCATGACCGATCAATCTGCGTCATTCGATGTACATCAGCTGATTACTGACGGTCTCGTGATGCACTGTTATCAGGAGGGCCGCAGTTCCTGTTCCGTCAGTTCCTTCCGCTATCGAGTCTGGTGGTAAAATGCGACGCAATATTGGAAATGGATCTTCGTCGCATCCCACGGCATGGGTTCCCACTGAACCGTTCTCGGACTGTTTTGGACGCTTGGTAAGGGAATGCACGGGAAGTTCAGAGCATTGCTAGGTCAGCACGTTGTAAGTAGAGTGTTCAAAATTAGCGGCGTTCGCACGTCAGTTTTATGTTTACAAAGTCGTCATGGGGAGAAGAACCGCAACGACGCTCCAAATACACTGCTGGATGATTGTCATGGGTCATATATTCATACATTGTTTGCTCCATTTACTATCCCTTACGCGCCGTCCTAAGTGATACATACTCGTGTTGTACGCATCTATACAAATCTACATCGCATCTCCTAGTCGCCAAAATATTCGCCGTGTGTATGGGGCCGATCACCGGAAATGCGGATTGTAGTTACAGAGAGCTGTCCAGTTCTTCATGAGATCTTTGTGGTGGATATACGCAACTGAATTGAGCGATTTTGGACCTAAACCATGGTAGCATGTCGGGTTCGATATTTGGACATCCGTCCATCTTGAGCGATATGAGCGCCGCACATCTATCCGCCGGCAAAACGGATTCCGACGCGAATTGCGCGCGAGTCTCGACGAATCCATGCGCGCTCGACGTCTTGAGGTCAGAACACCGGGAAACATCGACATGCTTGAGTGCAGGACACCGTAACGTGCGCGGTAACCCAAACGTCCTCGAGGAAAGAAGGTCGAATATATGGTTCACGACCTCCTGGACAGAGTTGATCCGTAAAACTTCGAGTTTCCGCATTGAGGAAAGAACGCCGGGTAGGATGCAGTGGTTGAGAGTGCAGTCGGCGATGTGGAGCTCGACAAGGGAAGGATTGGAAGAAATGTGCAACAGACTGTGATCGGCCATCATGACAGCCTGCATGCTGAAATTTGTAATTGATGGTACGGTGATAGCACGTAGGGCACGCAACGGGTTCATAACGCCTCGACATTCAATAGTCTTCAGGTTGTTCATGGCCGTGGTACTTGCATTATTACTGTAACCGTAACCTGGTGGGAGGTCGGTGAGTAATATTTGCCCGCAGTCCAAGACAAGTTTCTCGAGCAATGGATTGGCTGTAAACACCCGCGTAGAAAAATGAAACATAGTCCCTTCGAGGTGTAACTCCTTGAGTTGTCGGATCCGTTGCCACCAGCTACCCTTCATCTCAATGGAACCACTCAAGCGAAGAACCCTGAGTTTCCAGTTGGGACCAGAGAGACAACAAGATAGTTCTTCGGGGAACGCGAATTCAACCAAGGCCAGTTCGTCGAGCTTCGAGAACGTGTGTGGGAGGGAGATGTCGGAGAGCATACGGTGGAGCTCAACGAATGCTTTGGCAGAAATGCGAAGGCTCGATACACCGTCCCAGGATAAATCCAGGAGCTCAGCCAAAACGGAAGTTCTGTCCATCCGTGACATTTCAACCGCAGAGATGTGAGTAACACGATTCTTGGCGCGCTGTTTCCACAACTGTGCTTTTCGCAAGGACTGTTTCTTGGACAACACAAGTGTGCGCCATGCGGAGGGTGTGTTGACGAGAATTTGTCGCCAGTGCCCACAGATGTGAGAGAGCTTGACAGCCCAAGTGTGATCCTCGTTGATTAACACGGTGAAGATCTCCAAGAGGGTCTCCACTGGCAGCTTTTCCACCTGCGACGGCCGACGTTTCTCGGTAACTGCCAGTGCAGCAACGGCCTTCTTTCGCAGTTCTACCAGTGGAGCACGCCGCCGAATATCCACCGATCGCAGGTTGCTCAAAGCATGCTCAATCATCTTGATGGCACGGTCGTGTTTCCCAAGGAAATCGAAGAGACGCGCCGAACGGGCGTAGCTCTGCCATCGGTTTGGGGCGAGGTCAATAACGCGCTTTAAGTCGACAAGAGCGTCCTTGATGTTGCCGAGTTCTTCGTGTACTGCCGCGCGCGAACTGTAGACGACGGGGTTGTTACTTTCAAGCTCGGCGGCCTGTTCAATCACATAAGAGATGATTACACCTTTCGGAACGTTAGATCTCACCTCGTTCATATGAACGAGTGCTTCCTCGAGGTCGCCGCGCTTAAAACAAACGACGCCTCTGTTGAGAATCGTCTTCCAAGTCATGGTTGTGGTGGAAGAAGTGTGTGATTATCTTTGCGAACAACAACTCGGACGTATTTGCAGCCGATCCAAGCGAGTCACGCGACCTCCGGTAATGATGAACTAGGCTACCACTGGCAGCAGGATTGTGGTACGTGAGCTGGTGCAGGTAAATGCACGGCTGATGACAACTTACCTCTGTCGCCACGCAGGCAGGAGGAACGGACTGAGGTGTCGCCGGTCGCCGACACTCGCCCTAATATACTACGAATACAAGAGTTGCAAAAACAATAAACGGCACTCGGGCCAGGCATGGCATGGGCCGTCGTGGACCAAAGCTACACGAACACAAAAAGGATCTATTTTGCAACTTGGAGGCGGAATAAAAGGGTCACAGCTATGGCCAAAGTTCGATCAGAGGCTCTACCTGTTATCGGGCGCGTGCCGGTTGCGACGCGATCCAGTGCTCAGACCCCTCGTGGCCGCGCCCCGGGCCCCACTTCTTGTGCTTACTCTCTTGCGCGTCGGTCACCTTACCGGGCCGCGTTGCGGCGATCTTAGCAGGCCCCGACATGTACTACATGCCAAACAACCACCACATAGGTATTGTAAACTTCTCCATCGGTGTTGGCTGCTTCACAACCAACTGACAGGGCAATACGTATAGGTCAGAATACACGGGTCACAAACTATCGGCATTTTGTATGAGTAAGCCTCAAAGCCCCCCTTCCTCACCGATGTTCTTTGTCGAGAACGTTTCAAAATCATGGCAAAGTCCATATCACAGATCATTTTTCCAGGTCGTCCAAAGAACGACGTATCAAGTCGCGCCGAGTATCATGGGCTAGAAGCGGAAACTTCACATCACTCCGCTATGGTAACGTTAACATTATTCCTGTCGACCCTATTGAAAGTTACCTCCCTTCATGGTCGGAGAAGTTTCGCATTTGCAATGTCCAGAACACGATGTCACGCAACTAACCAACATCCCATGGACGGTGTTACACCGGAGTCAACTCGGCTGCTGGCAGGTAGCCATGATATTTCCGTTATTCGTTGACGCATTCTCAGTGATCACCGCCTCCGTGCGAGATACCTACCGTTGTCTCCTCGCGTCTTATCGCGATGACACCGTCCGTCGAACGCGGTACAGGGTCACGACGGGTGCTCCTCTCCACAATGCCGAAGAGGACGGCGGCGCAGTAACTAAAGGGAGAAACGTGACGTACAAAAGGCGATGACGATATGGTAAGGGCACGGAGAGCTGAGTGGCCCGGTTCACAAGAGGACGCGTACCTTTTAAACGATGGACACCGATGAACTATGGTGACCACTATCAGAGGGCCGCAGCTTCGGTTCCGTCATTCTTGCGTCACCGGGTCTGCTAAATTGTAACGAATCCTTGTAACCAACTTGCAACGCATCATCCACACACACGGGTTCCTAAGTTGTTTACGGAACATGATGGATCACCGTACTTGAAATACCATGCGGAGCCGCGCCAGCCGGCTGGGTTCATGGTAATGGTGCGCTGACAGAAGAATCGGAAAGTTTCTGTAAAACCCGCGTGGGCATGCAATTAGGTATAGGTTTCTGCTTTTGCCTATTCCATACGGTACGTTGTAACTAGGTAATACATCATGTGCACACCAGAGACTATACGAGTTGGGTCGTAATTACAAAACCCGTCTTCGATTCTTCATCAACTCCTTTTTCGTGGTATATACACAACTGAACTGAGCGACCTTGGACCTGAACCATGGTAGCATGTCGGGTTCGATATTTGGACATCCGTCCACCTTGAGTGATACGACGACGGCACATTTCTCCGCTGATTCGACGGACTCCGACGCGTATTGCGTGCGCGTCTTGATAAAGGCATAGGCGCTCGACGTCGTCAGGTCGGAACAATGGGAGACGTCGACATGCTTGAGTGCACGACATGGTAACCCATGTAGAGAATTGACAATCCTTGGGGTAAGAAACTCGAGCATCTCATTCACGACTGCTTGGATTGAGTTGAGCTTTAAAGTCTCGAGATTGGACGTAGAGGAAAGGAGTGTTGGCAGGGTGGATGGGCTTATGCTGCAGCTGGCAATATAGAGTTCGGCAAGAGAAGGGCGAGATGCGATATGGAGTAGGGTCTCATCTGCCGCTATGGCAGACAGTAGACTGAAGTGCGTGATCGACGGCGCGGAGACAGCACGCAGGATATGGATGGGATAGCGAACGCCTTGGCATTTAATAATCTTCAGATTATTCATGGGTGTGGGGCTCGTGTTATTATCCGGGTTGAGGTTGGTGTAAAATATGTTCTGGCAGTCCAGGACAAGTATCTCAAGCAATGGATTGGCTTCAAACACCAGCATGGAAAAACGAACAAGAGGTCCAGCGATGTGTAACTCTCTGAGCTGTTGAATCCGTTGCCACCACTCATCCAGCATGTCAACGGCTCCATTCAAGCGAAGAACTCTGAGCTTCCAGTTGGGACCGGAGGGGTAAAAAGGTGGTTGGTCATCAGCCGAGCACTTGACCAAGGTCAGTTCGTCGAGCTTCGAGAATGCGTGCGGGAGGGAAATGTCGGAAAGCATACGATGGAGTTCAGTGAATTCTTGAGCAGGAATTCGAAGGTTGGATAAGTCGTCCCAGGATAAATCCCGGAGCTCAGAACAAATGGAGACTCTGTCTAGCACTGACACGTCAACCGAGACGTAGGCAATGCGATTCTTGGCGCGCTGTTTCCATAACTTTGCTTTTCGCAAGGGGTGTTTATTGGATAATACGAGCGTTTGCCATGCAGAAGGCGTGTTGACGAGAATCTGTCGCCAGTGACCACAAACGTGAGAAAGCTTGACAGCCCAAGTATGATCCTCGTTGATGAGCACCGTAAAGATCTCTACGAGGGTCTCCACTGGCAGTTTCCCCAAGAGGTACGACGTCCGGGCAACCTGCGATATCTGCTCTTTTTCAGCAGTTGCTCGTGCCTTGACGGCCTTCTCCCGCAAATCCACCAGCGGAGCGCGCCGGTGAACATCCTCGGGTCGCAGATGACTTAGAGCATGGTCAACCATTTTGATGGCAGAGCCACGTTTCCCGAGAATATCAAAGAGACGCGCCGAACGAGCGTAGCCCTGCCACCGGTCGGGTGCCAGGTCAATAACGCGCTTTGAGTCGAGAAGAGCAGCCTTGATGTTGCCGAGTTTTTCGTATACCGCTGCTCGTGAATCGTAGATGATAAAATTGCTAGTTTCAAGCTCGGCAGCCTGTTAGATGTGTCAGAGAATGACTGCAACGCCACGGACGTTCCATCTTACTTGGTTCATGTGAGTGAGTGCCTCCTCGAGGGCGCCACGCTTGAAACAAGCAACGCCCTTGTCGAAGGTCGCTTTCCATGTCATCGCTGTAGGACGGAATGGTGGAACAATGAGAAAGACGTCGTCAACTAGGTGGTGGTTCGGTTGTTTGTCCGATTTACGTCTGCTGTGTCCAAGTTGTCATCTAGCCGACCCAGAGTTTGGTTCAATTGTACAAAGGTGGGCGCGTTCAGAAGCTTTCGGATCCTTCTTCTCTTCTCACCTTCATCTCCATCCAAACAGTCTCACCTGGGCCCTGGCAGTACTTCAAGTTACTACCCGATGAACTTGCGCAGAGTAGAGGTTTGTTCCTTCACCCCAATGCACGCGTCGTGATCCATTGTTACTTGCATGTTGACCTCGGCACACGACCAGATCAACGATCTTGTCAAACTCCTTACATGCAATCTCCATAACATTCCGGAAAACTACTACTTGAGGTATTGTGAGTTTCTCCGTCGGTGCCAGCTGCAGTACTGCTTCTTCAACTGATGTCCAGGGGAATACATGGTACTCAACTGGCCAAACTTGTCATTTCTGGCCGAGGACGAGAGGGGAAAGGTAGTGGGATATGTCCTGTCCTCGATGTACGTCCTTGTTTTCTGCCGCGTGCGTAGGTCTTATTGGACAATAGAGAACCCGAGGAGGGTGAACCCAACGAGCAGATAGGTTACATCAATTCGCTGTCTGTCATTAGGCCATACAGAAGGCTTGGTCTCGCCCAAAGGCTAATGAATCTGACCAGTGCGTGTTCCTTCTCTACGCTGCTAATCCTTGCAAACATTGCGGGCCAACCTTGAGATTCTAGAGGACGCCATGTTGCGGGACGATGAAGCCATCAAATACATTCAGTTGCATGTCCGAAAGTCGAACAAACCTGCACTATCATTGTACAATAAACTCGGTTACGTATATCATCACACCGACGTTAGATACTGTGGGTCGTTGTGATTGTCTGCAGACTTGTTCATTCATGTCACCCATGTTCTACAGATGCTGATGAGGAGGATGCATACATAATGCGACTCCCGTTCCGATCCAGCAATCCAGAGCGGCAGCAAAGACCGAGGTCTGTTCTCCTCCCAGTCTGCTCGGCGCCTATTTCTCATAACATGCGCGGACGATGTAGCTCAAGTATTCAGAGACGCAAACGGAGAACATGGATCACAAATATGTGGCATTTCCTACACGACAGACCACATCGAATCGCGGAAGCAACTATGTCCCTTCTTCGAAGGAGAAATTCCCACCCATGACCATTCCTCTAGCAATGCCTCGTTCCTTTTACTTATACCACCCATATGTTCCTGGTGGCAATGGAAATACGTGACAATACTCTTGCATATCACCACTTGTGAGTGATATACAATGGCTGCTTTGTGTCAACGAAGGTACTTAGAGTCTAGGAAACCTGCAGGCAACTGTGACTTTAAATAGTGATGAAGGCTAAAGTCCTCCATCATCTAAAGTCGTTCATATAACTGAGATGAAGTACGAAGTTGTTCAACGAGATAGGTTGATGAGGGTGCTTTGATGTGTAAAATTCCAGTGCTTTGCGGACTAGGGAAATGGCCTTATCAAGATCCTTTCAGCCATATGTACCCAACTGAAGAATCACCTGCATAGTTGCTCAAAATCGTCAGTCCGGAGCCAATGGCCTCGTCGAGGTCCTTCATGTACTGATCTGGTGTGCAAGCGAAATTAAACGGACGGATTTACTGATATCCCCCCGCGCGAGTTCCAGTCTCGCGGAAGATGGCCACGTTGACACCACTGCACCACACAACGGAAAGGACTTCCTTGAGGGTCCATGCGGGCTGAGGGTCGAACTTTGCAGTGATTTGGAAAAAGCTGAAACATTGTGTGTGCAAACCAGGACCAAGGAGACGGCGCTATCCAGACTGATAGACCTGAGGACACCAACGTCTGCTGTGATGCATGGTGAAAAACGTACCATAGACTGAGCGTAAAGAACGAGCTATGGTCCAGAGGAGAGAGATAAAAGAAAGGCCGTGTACGTGATTCCCGATAATTACGAGAGGTAGCAGGAGATCGTGGAGCTCAGATGCTGGTTCAAACAGGCAGGTACATGCCAGACTCCGGCCTAACTTTTTCCGCTGGGGACGATCGTGTCACGGAGGTAATTAATAGTGTCGCCTGCAATCCAATAGATCATTGACTCGAACTTGACTGCACCTTGACGAACTTCCATGATGCCTTTCACCGACGTTTGGTTTTGGGACATAGAGATCACCGACAAGGCAGCAGACATCTTGGGCTCGTGAGGTGTTCTTGTTCAGACACAAAAGATTGGTACTAGTTTGTAGTATTGATGATGGATTGATGAGATGTCCGCGTGAGACCGGTCCCAACGCTTGTCACATACCCCATGAACGTCCTTTCACCGAAGATCGTCTACGGAACAGCATGGTGAGCTACTTGCGAAGCATCTTTTTATTTCTTACGTTGCAGATGTGGACCCAGGAAAGGAGAGCGTACGACACACCTCGTCACCAACGCGTTCCTGCAGGGATTCCGTGCCGTTGATACAGGTGCGCCCACATGTGGCGTCTCAGGGACTTGACCCACTTTTCTTCGCAGCCTGTCAACCCAAGCACTACAGGTGCACTCTTATTTGTCTACCTGGGAGGTAGTTCTTAGGTGTCCCTCAGGGAGGATCTTGTCGGCGAAGCACTCGATATCTTGCAGAAAAAGCACGATATAAAACGCGACGAAATGTATATCCAGACAAAGTGCGTGTTCGATCTCCTTCAGAGACCACGTCTTATCGCGTGTTTATATGTCGCATACAACACAGGTTCACGCCCATCGGGGGACAAGACCTCAACAAACCGATTCCCTACAACGTCAAGGATGCTATCAAAGACCAGATCGCGACCTCCCTGCAAGTGTCCTTGCGCAACCTTCGGACGTCTTATATCGACTCTTATCTCCTTCATTCACCCCTGAGGACGATGCAAGCGACCCTTGAGGCTTGGCGCACACTCATGGCTGCCCAAGATGCGGGGACCGCACGCAAGATTGGCGTCAGCAACGTTTATGACGTTCGTATTCTCGCCGCTTGAGGAGAGCTGAGGAAGGTGCAGGTCGTGCAAAATAGGTGGTACGAGGGGAATATGTGGGATCCTGATGTGTGGAAGTATTGCAAAGATCATGGGATTGAATACCAGTCAGTCTCTTTCCCCTCCTCAGTGTCTACGCCTAACCATGATTATAGATCCTTCTGGACACTATCTGGATCAACGAGCTTGCTCACTCATCCAGCAGTCGCGACCATTGCTGGTCAAATGGACGTGACACCGGCCCAGATTATCTTCAAACTTGCTCAGCTGCATAATATCGTGCCACTGACGGGGACGACTAACGAACTGCATATGCAGCAAGACCTTGCAGCGGAGAGAATAGCGTTCAGGCAAGACGTAGACGGCGAGTTAAGGGACATCACTGAGTACATTTGGGGGAAGATAAGCTAAAACGGCATACCGTCTAACTTTTTATTTCATGGTTTATTATGGCCTGTGCAAGCTTTACCAATCAGAGAAATGTATATTATCGGGGCTATCGCGCGACAACAACCATTTGTAAGATGTTCTCCCTATCCGTGTGATGCCGAATATCGTTGTTGCAACTGTTCCATCGACCAAGATTGTATACTTGCGAACTCCACTGGCACTTTTGTAATCGCACGTTCATCGCCCAAGAATTGTCCGTGTAACCCTTCGACCTTGGCCGCAAAGCGAATATCGCGGGCTGTGAGACCAGGAACTTTGATCGGTGTCACGTCCATGTCAGCACCATATACACGCTGGTACGCCACATGCGTATGAGTGGAAATATAAACGTTGGCATAATCGACAGTGACACGCGCGTGGTGCTAGCGGTCCGTGAATGCGGATGAAAATCGAGTACCATGTTCTCTGCTACTCACGTTTTCTTCATCTTGAATGTCCGCAAGCGCATCGAAGAACTCGACCGCGGAGCGGAAGTCTTTGAAGCTGAAGAGTTTGTTCAAGGAGAGCACCTGGAGATCGTCCACGACTTCCCCGACGCGACCGAGATGCCAATGACATGACAGGAGAGGTCGTACATGGGTTTCGAGGTCCCCGTGGTTGAGGTGAAAAGTGCGTTTTTTGGTTGGTATGCGGGCGACGTCGGGTAACTCGAGGGCCACCTTTTGGACATCGGAGGAGTCTGGGATCATTGAATGAGTTCTCCGGGGTAGCACTCATCTACCATAAACGACCCACTTTTCGAACGCGCAATCTGAAGCGTGTGATGCGGTCAGGACGGTGATGCTCGACTGCTGGCACTTTGGCTCACTATATCATCCAGCGTACCCAGCCCTTGACACGCTTTAGAGGGGAATTCATTCATAATGGATGAAGATGTAGAAAACGCCCGGCTGCTGGGTGCTGGTGCTCTTTGTCTGCACGGAACGATGGGTTGGAATTGAACCAACTTTGGCCTTACCGGGCCCACGATCAGAGTCGCACTGGCGAGCCACCGTCGACGAGCATATTGAATATTTCTGGGTATTAGTCTAAGCATCCGGTATGTTGGAACGAAGCACGAAGAGTGGAATTTGGGTCAGTTTGGTCGTAACATCTTGCATTACGGCAACGCAGCAATTCGCAAATGGCAATCACACAGGGGAAGCACATATCTCTGCATTACTATGACCTTACAAAGATTACAACGAACGCCTGGGCATCTGGTCGCGTATTTATTAAGGCCCAGGGTTGAGCGCTGAGATCTGAGAATCAGGATGCAGGCGTTCGACCTCGGTCACAGCGATAAGTGGGTGCAATCAATCACCAGCGGATGGCACACTTGTTCAACTCTTTTCATCGGCGTTACAGTTCCGTCCTTCCCACCATGTTATTCCAACAGGAACCATCGCGAGGCCAAAGATGCATTCCAACTGATCGGCCACAAACGGCAGGCCGGAACGCCCGGGAAGGTTTGTCAACTGAATTCATATCCGTGCGCAATGCTCATTTTCATCCAAAGCCACGCCGCCAAGTCTCATCTTGTCCAGGTACAGAGAATCCATTCTTAGATATGGTGTTATCTGCCGCATAGGCAACCATCACGTCCGTGTCATTCCGGCGAATAGGGCGTTGCTGATATTGAAACAGATCGAAAGTATACAACGCCCAACAGCAGGCTAAAGGAATAAGCGGAAGGGAAAGCCCGTCAAGATAATGATTCAAGCGCTCACGGACTGGGGAGGGCACATGGTGATGTATCGCACCACGGCCATCTATCAGATGGGATACTCGATCAGGAGACTTTTCCAGAAAGCCGCCTTCACGCCGTACAAGTACCAATGGGGGTAACTTATCAAGGGGCATGCCACGGAGGAGGTGTGCCTGTTCTCCGTGGATATGTGCTAGTCAAAGTTCTTTCGGGCGGTGCTTTTAATCGGCGGGGCTCCGGGATACGAGTCGTTGTCGGCCATCTTGATCGGCGTGCTCAACCTAACATAACATATTGTAAGTATAGATGAATCATTGACAGGAACTGCATTGGACGATACTCTAACGCATCTTATTGCAGAACCAAAGCGCGACGGTGATGGATGCTTCATTGTCATGACGAGACAGCCGAAGTGTCTCAAACCTGGTAGGGAGGTGGGGAAACGGAGATCGGGTTTCAATGTTCCTCTACCCTGGCGGCCAGAGCGAACAACGGACTCACAAGCAACCTCGCAACCTCGCGTGATATTGTAGACATTGTTATGTTGGAGTTCGCCGCAAGTAAGATGACAACTAACAAGCAAGCGACCAACGCTGATTCGACTGCAACTAAACCGGTTCGCCACGCAGGTGCATTCCTGATTTGCAAATCAAGCGAGCATCTTATCGTGATGCGTCCTATCAGGGCACAAGGTTGTTCGGGTGTTGCCGACAGGGTAATTGGGGAATAAAATATATTTGTCTTTTCTGCACTACAAGGGAATACGAGCAAGTTGTAATCAATCACGACAGCATGTACAGCGCAGTAGCAAAGGTTGGTTCAAGGCACAGAAATGGCACACAGCATAACAACGATGCCAAACGATGCTTGTTTGACTGACACCCTGCAAGCATCGTGCGGCCGGGTCGTGAAATGACCAAAATTAAAGGTAGGCAAGTCATTGGAAAGGAGATAACCGCAGCAATCTATGCCTCTGACACAGTCATGTCCGCAGCTGAAACAGATGAGATAGCATTCTGGCCTGGTGAGGATGCTGTCTTGGCTTCGGATGCGTCTGGAGCAGCGTCTGTTGCGACATTGGTAACAGTTTCAGTAGGACCGCCGTTCTCACTTGGCTTGGCACCTAGTATCGCGTGCCATTTGTCTACCAAAGCCTTTGCTCGTGCTCGGAACTTGAATTCCTCGTCGCGAGGGACCTTGTCTGGAGCTAAAGCCGCAATGTGACGCATAACTTTGCCAATTTTAGAAAACTGCCCATAAAATTGTGTTGGCAATGAAAGAGGCCCACGCGTAATGCCACAAAGACGCACCGAGAGGAAACTGATGAGGTTTGGATGTTCATACTGCTCTACTGTCGTGAATAGTTGGTCCAAGGCGGGCATATCCTGCGCAGCTTGCGTCAGCGATGGCAATCTGCATCGCGCGGATGACTCGCCTCATCAGATGGAACCCCCTTGCTGCCTAACAATGCCTTCTGCAGTTTGTGTCGCCAGTCTCTCACTTTACGGGCTTCGGGATCTGCTTCCAAATTAGCTGCTGGAACTGTGGTCAGAAGAGACGAAAGAAAAGTTGATGTAGGATGTTGCACCATCAATTTCCTCCTCTTTCTCCCTTTTTTGCTTCTTAGATGGTGGTGGAGCAGCTTTGGTGCTCGTCCCAGCCCCTTCTTCTTCAGCTGCCTCGGCATCTTGATCCCCTTCATCCTCGGATTCGATCATCTCCTTAGACTTGACTCCATTTCTCTTCGACTTCCCCGAAGCCGGCTTTTTCTCGATTTTCGGTTTTGGTTTGGCCTTGGCCTTAGCAGAAGACGCTTCAATATCCCGCTTACGCTTCTTCGACTTTGCCGGTTTCTTCGTTTCCTCATCCTCATTCTCGGTCTCGAGCTGGTCGACCCGTGCGTTGTCTTCTTGTTCCGCAGCAGCCACCTCTAAGGTCTCGAGCTCCTTCTCCCATTTTTCAGGATCAAGAGCGATTCTGTACCCAGCCAGAAGCTCCGCGTTTTTCTTGTGTGGCTCGTTGATGTATGCGCGGATCTCATGTTCCTTCAATTTCGATAAATCCTTTGATACAAGCCACGCACTGAGTGGAAACAGTGTCAATCATCCAGACAAAATGCAAGGATGATGGGGACGTACAAGTCTCCTGCAGGAAAAAATCTGACACAGTGAAACGCAGCCTTCTTGCCAGTAGGTCGCTCCTTGGCAACGAGGGGCGGGACATTGCCGGGATTTACGACCTATGAGAGTGAAAACGATGAAGAGGGTCTTAAAAAGCAAGAAGAGAACGCGACATACCATGCCAGGCCAGGGAGGAAACCCGCGTACTTTAGCTAGAACGATCTCACGTTCAGCGTAAGAGGTCTCTTGTTCATTGTTTTTAGGTGCCTTTTTGCTCATCACGGGTGGGGACGAGGCAAAGGGAAAAGTGAAATGGAGGTTGCGCAAAAGATAAGTAAAAGGAAAGGTTGAGGAGCACACCAACTTGGGTTGTGTTCGGCTATTTCCACTTGCAGCCAAACCCCGTTTCGTTTGCCACGCGGGCCCGTGCGCCCACGTAAGAATCAACAAAATAAACGCGCATGACATTGAAAAAAACACTGTACACGAAACACTGCATCGTCGACGTCGCAGAGGTCCTTGTAGTGGAAATGGTCGCGTACAATGCCTTCAAAACAGCGACATGGGGGTCAAGAGCTTCGTTCCTTTGCAGGGCGCGTCGGATTATTCGGTGACATTTCGGCGTGGCGTGGTTTGTTTGTCCTCGGATAAGGGGTTAACCCAGCACTGCTTGATCAAAGCCGCGAATGGGCAAGTGACCTGCCGGTGCCCAACTATACTGCCCAACGAACCTCGGTCCAGCACCATGCAGTACAAAATCTTGCACGCACCTGTACATTTTTGACTGGTGTGATGACCCTGCACCGTTGCCTCCGGCGATTGGGTGGACGCAAGAGCTGTGTTCCGTGTGCAACGAAGTGCGAAGGTTATATTAATGGCCAGGCGCAATGATCTTTGAAGCGTGCCAATGTCGAGAATACGGCAGAACACTATGGCGTCGAGCAGGTAATTCAGACCAGCGGATGAGTTGGCCAGACGTGTGATATTGCACGAGGTTGAGCGAGGGAAAGGCTCGCAATGTTCGCAGTTTCTGCCGGACCGTTCTTCAGGGCAAGGTGTACAATTGGTAGGCCGTCCATTTCTGGAGCTCAGATGCAGCGCAGATGCAGCAGATAGAGGTCATGGCGGGAGGAGTGCAAGAAGTGTTTCTAGCCGGAGTTCTCTGAAATTGGAAAAAATAATAATTCTCGAAAAGCGGTCATACCCAAAGCATGTTTTGCAACTTGGAAGAATCTACATCACTCTATTGTTACCGACAAGGTGTTCTCGTCGACGCTGCCCGATGGAGGGCTGAGGGCTGGCGACAGAAAGCCGATGGCGTCACTCCAACTGCCAGGACCATCTTACCGACGAACGAGCGTTTATTACTGAAAGCAATGAACGAAACCCGTTAGTCGAAAGTCATCGCCAACGTTACACATGCAGCACGCCAAAACGTTTCATGTGATGACCTGCAATAAACGTATATTGGGATAATGTGGCGCGTCCAGCGCGTCAATCACGCAGAGTGTGTCACTAGGAGAAAACGGCTGACGGCGGAAATACTGTAATATGAAGGTTCACGCAATGATGACGAAGGCTTTGCTCGGTGCGGCAAAGAAGCCACCGTCCACGCCGCACCACCACAAGGCCACCATCTGATTCTTATCCAACCTCACCGATGCCGCCAGCCAAGTGTCGGCATCCCGCAGGTGTGCGGATCACACACTGCACTCCCATCTAGATCAAGGGGTTTCGGTCGGAGATGCAGTCGGAGTTTGGAAGGAAACTTGGACCGTCACCAGACCTGACAATGTTTGAGCCAATCCGTGGGGGAACTCGAGGGGGCCAAGCACAATTCAAGTGGACCGACGTTTCCGCTGACAAGGACAGAGAAGTGCGTACAATCGTGTATACTCCCTTCGCAGCTCACTAAGTGACGTTGCAGCACTATCTCGGCCACAGTATCAATGCGCCAACTGGGAGGTGGCAAAAGAACAAGGATGTCCACTGGTACGGTAGGGACACGCAGGCTGGCGACGCGGAGAGAGACGAAGAAATCCGTAAGATAAAAGAGGCAGAGGCAGAAGCTCTCTCCATCGCGCTGTACGTCTCATGCGCATATATCCTACAACCAAGACTAACACATCTGGGTTTTAGAGGTTTTGGTCCAACTGGAGCCAATGCTACTCAACCCTCTGCAAATTCATCGGCGGGGCCGAGCACTACCGGTGCCGCTGCTCCAAACACCGAAGATGATGCAGCGCGTAAACTGGAGAAGGAAGAGAGGCGTCGCAGAAAAGCTGAGCGTAAAGAGGAAAAACGCGCACGCAAGGAAGCGCGTAGGGCAATCCGTGGCGATCAGGACGACCAGGCATGTCGTAGAGAGCGAGACCAATCGCGGTCTCCCAACCGGAGAAGGCTTGGTGACGAGGACCGTCGCAGCCAGTCGCCTACTCGTGACCGCGAGGAGCGCCTCAGTCGGTTGAGAGATTACGATGAAACTGAGCGGGAAAATGAAAGAGAAAGACATAGGAGGCTATGGGACATGAATGCGGCGAGGTACAACGCCCGATAGAGAGACAGCTGGCGGGCCACTACTTTGCATCGGTTCATCAAGCAAACAGGAGATGATATTAACCGCGCAACAGCCCTCTTCCTCGGTACTCGGCACCCATGTCCGTTTATGTGTTTTGGTCAAAACGGCCAGTGACAATCTTCTCCAGACCTTATGACAGGGGACAATGTGCCTGCAATCTATACCATGCACAACGCTCGTGGGTTCATTTGTTCGTAATCGACATGTTTTGATGAAGGCAACATTGCGCCCGCCCTCGTATGAGATGGTGTACTTTGCGTGTTGACATATCTCACCTACTCCCGTTGACGTGTTCGGATGCATTGCACGATGTTCAACCAGGCGCAGCACACATGGAGTCTGGCTGTCCCTTACTAACCTTTACCATCTTCCGCAGCCAACTTGACACATTGATCTTATTATGAAGCCAAGGGAGTCAAGACAGCCACTCCTGAGGGTGGAGGAGCTTCCCACGCGGTCTTACTCTCCTCCACCATTCTGGCCCTGTGCAACCCAAGGGGGTCTGTTCTACCTCGTGTTCAACGTCAATATATTGTCACACATGCATGTCATGGCACAGCCCCCCAAAAACCGCGCCTCTGTGCCTGCGCTTACTGGCGAACGTTAGATTTTACCTTGAAGTGATCTGAATACGATCCAAACGTACGTCATCGCTGTCATGAAAGCTGACTATTTCGATCGCCAGGCGGGCGGCACGACCAAACTTACGACTTTTTGGGCGCGAGGCGATTCTCATTGCCATCGTTAGCCATCTCATTTTCTGCACGCCGGTATTAACGGCCACAGCGTGATTTTGAAACCGTTTTGGTCAAAGTTAACTTCATCACTGATGATGACGGCAATTTAATTCGCGCCTCTCTGCACAGTATGCCTGCCAGGTGCATGGCATGTCGCTCACCCATTCTGCCTGTTGCCATCTGGCCGAAAATGGTCTAACTCTGACAGCCCAGACACAGATATATTCTGCCTTTCTCTCGATGAGCGGTATTGCCACAATCTTACCTTGTCAGCCATGTCTACTGTCTATGGCATGCCCTACCTCCTCGAAGACAAGACCGGGAAGTTGGCCGGGTCTGATTTCGTCGACATGAACGACCGTCTCCGTTTGCGTCTGCGCTGTACGGCTCAGGCGCCGACTCATACGGCGTACATGATCCACAACGTGACGCACGGGAACGACTCGTCGAACCCGTTGATGGCACTCGCGTTCGGCCCGAATAACTCGCTTGGCACGATCACCATCTGTTCAGGGGCTCCCATTCCCATGGAGCAATACCTCACCAAACTTTCACCATTGGGCAGGTGAGCGTCGATCGTGTCGACGTGGAGGTCTACGATCGCTGATACATGTCCACAGCAGCACGACGAGAAAATTTATTGGATCGGACGGACAAGAGTACCGGTGGAGCTGGCGATCCACCCGGGGTCACGAATGGACTGTGAGTATTAGTTTTGCCTCCCACTGAGGTGCGCTGACGCGCCGAGTTGACTGAACTGCATTCGCACAGTGCACGAACCGAAGCCAATACCTCGTCGCATTTTACTCGCTCAAGGTGGCGGGCGAACCGGACTACCCCGGTTCGTCCGGCTGCATGTTAACAATTGACGAGGCGTATCCCCACCTCGCAGCTGGTGCGTTGGCATTGGCCAGCCTGACAACCAGGGTTCTCCCGCTCATACACCGAACAGAGGTCCTCGCCTCGCTGACGATCATGCGGCATATAGCAGCACACGGTTTGTAAATAAATCGAAGCGGGGGGTTCTGTGCGCCGAACGTACCGTGTTCTAATTGTACCATACGCGTCTAGATTTTGTAGTTGTAGCATGGCACCGCCTGTATTGTACTTTAAATCCACCATGACCACCGCAGATATCCGGAGGGTAGAGTTTCATCTCCATGCTGGCTTGGTTCTTGGGAAGGTCAAGTCCGGAGATTAGCGGTGGGTCGTGAAGCAGATGCAAGGGAGTGTTTTGAAAGCTCCAACGCTCTCACTCCAACGCCAAATGTCACAGATGTCCCTTCAGATTTTTTTTCCATGTTCTGATTCGACACCTTACAGGATGCCTAACTCTATCGCACGCGGCCGAGTTCCGGCTTCCAACTTTATACCCGCAATCGAATGAGCTGGTGGGTTCCATTCCAGGGACGGCCGGCCGGATATTCCCATCCAAAACGAAATCCCAATTGTTTTTTGCGCGCTCGACGCCTCGTCGTCAACCAGACGGGGCCACATTTGATCAATGGTTCATCCTCTTCTTTGAACAACCCAAGGGCCCATCTACCGTGGGGAAAATAAAGGGATCCCCCCGAGTGCCACAATCCCCGACTCTCACAACCCACGATGGTCGGGGGACCTGGTGATGTATGATGCGCGCCAGCGAGTGAATGTGATTCCTCCCACCTAGTCTCACACGCGTGCGTAAGGGTGTTTGGGCTTGAGTGAGTTTTTGACGTTCGAACCCAAGCCTGGCAAGACCCTGCGAGGATGCAGCATGATCGAATGTCGATGTGTTTGCTCGTTTTCCGGTATTTCGGCGCACACCCACATCCTTGAGATCGACGGTGGTCCAAGCAAGGCCACGAGTGCGTGTGTGCACATTGACGGCTTGGCGGTGTGATAGTGGATTGTGCGGGGCGCCACGCCGTGAGTGTTGATTGTTTCTCTTCGTTGAGCGTCCCGGTGATCGTTGCATACCACCCCAGTTGCCCTGATGCGAACACGCTTTTGAATGCACAATCACACGAGCGTCTTCTTGAAACCTGGTAACCCATCATTTGTATTGAAAATGTTCTAATACGGTAATAATACGCGTCTCTTGTTTCTGACTAGCCAAAGTGGAGGAACTGCGCGCCTTGACGCCGCTCCCCGATCAGTGTCGGTGTACCCGAAAAGGAACACCACCGCGTCGTATACGTAAGCACGGCTGAGAGTCTGATATGAGGGTATCTGTGTCGTTTTTTTCTGGACCCTTGTCCTTTGACACAATACACGACAGGGCTGCCGGTCTCTGTGTCGCGTGGGTGCCGAGTTTGTTGGACAACGCTGGGAGTGAGAGGTAGACATTCCGATTGGCCCGGTCTCGAGCCCGTTTTCCGGCCTGTTTAGGACTGGCGGGCGATGAGAGGCTGGGAGACGATTCGTCGGACGTTTCTTCCAATGCGGATGGGTGGATTTATCATCCGCAGAGCGTGCGTTCCCGGCGCAGACGGTTCTCAAATTTGAAAGAGGGGTCCCGACCACGTCCGTCTCCGTGCCTCCCCGCTTCTGCACGGTCCGAGCCTGTTCCCATCACCCCGCGTCGGCGCACGCGAAATAACCAGCCGGTTGCTTCTGTACGTGATTGTGTCAACGTTATCTCATGTCTTTTCTCTGCTCTTTTTTTCTTTTTTGATTTTTGCGAGCGGAATTCGCAACGCGTTATCGGGATGATTCGCGGTTCTTTCTCAAGGTGCGAGGGGGTTCTGCCACGTCGCGTGTTGTCCTGTTTCCGGCGAAACGAACCGTGATGGGAACGAATGAGGTTGACTCGGAGGGACAATGGCCATCGGACATGTGGAAGGAGGCCGACGGAGGTCGATTGACAGGTTTATTTACGCGACCCCACCTGCAACAAGGTCCATGTCGAGGAATTGAGACATGTATTGGGTGGCAACACATGCCCGATGGGGAACGCGGACACATGCGCAAGGACACTCATCCCTTGTTTAAGGTTGTGGAGAGCGCGGGCAGGACAGGTTTTGAAATTGGGAGAGGGAACTTCCGGGAAGGGACAAGGAGGCGGAAAGCTCTTGCATGTGAGATTCATTTACCGGAGCAATGGAGAGGCACAGGAGTGGAGGACAACATATCTGGAAGGGAGCTACGCAACGTCCAGATCCGACAGTAGGAGATGACAGAAACTGATACCTGGTGGAGATAACAGGAACATGCCTAAAAAGGAAGGAATGTACTATAGAAGGGAGGATGTATGGCGAGGTCCGGAAATGAACGTGATGAACACAAGGACACAAGTGGTCAGTCACCCCATGAACGTGCCACGGCGCCTGCGTCATGGATTGTGAAGTCCTCGGGATGATGGGGTGGCGTTTCTGACTCGACGGGAAGCTTGGTACAGGATTCGTGACGGTCGCGAGGACATGACAAGAGAAGACTCACATGGGTGGCTTGCTCCAAAGTGGAGGTGGACAGCGAGGTGTATTGTTCATCGGGTGGCAACTCCGAGGCCGTGGTCCGACTGCTTGGATCGGCGGAGTGCGGTGAACGACCACGTGCGGACCTGATGAGGCGTGCGTTGAGGATGGGAGCGTTGACCGCGAGGGGGAGGTAGTGCAGGGCGTCTTCGCCGTCGGGACGGAAGGAAGTATTTGAGGGTGCCTTGTGGAGGTAGCGGGCTGGAGAGGGCGAGGGAGCGCGACTGCCTGCAAGCGTGCCACCGGACACATTTCGTGAGGACCGGGACGACGAGTGCTCCTGGTTGTGGAGATTGAACGGGAAACGCGCGTTGACGTTGACCATCAATCTACAGGGGGTTGGTGGTGAAATGGATGAAGAGAGATGAACGGACCCTTCTTTGGAACGAACGACGGAGCAGAGACGCTCCTTGAGCTTTTGTTGGTCTACCACACGGGGCTGTGGGCTGGATGGGGGTGAGCGGGGCCAGACAGGAGGAGAGGGTACTTGCGTTGGGGTGTCATCGGCGTGAGGGATGAGCGGGGAGCGTTCATCTGGCTGGGGGAGGGTCAGCGGGGGATAGGGCGTGCGCAGCGACTGACTTGTTCATGTGGGCGGTGACGGAGACCACAGCAGGACAGGACAAGGGCAAGCATGAACGCGAGGACGAACCAGTGCGCGGTCGTATGGAGAGACTTCCAGAAAAGGGAATGCCCATGCGGTCTCCAGGCACGGGATTAAGGGGGGTCACCGGGGATGACCCGGTGGAGGGGGGGTGACGTGTAGTCCGATTTAGGCGGAAATAAAAATAAAATAAAAATATTTTTGTTGTTGATCTTCTGATCTTCGGTGCGACCGGATAAGGGAGTGGGAGATTGGATTTCATAAGCGGACGTGAGCATGAGACAGCCTCGCTCGGGATTGACTTGACTACTCTCTTGTTGCATGGTCGCATCCACCAACAGCGACGTTTTCTCTCCCTTCCCCTCCATGATCGTCGACGACGGCCCACAGTCTAGTGAGGACGGCTCAGGCCTCCACTCCCCAATATTCGGCGCCCACTTTCGCGGTGACAGTAGTAACAGTACGCTCGTCATCACCTCGCGCCCTTTTCTCCAGACTCACGTCAATAAAGTCCGCTACCACCCCGACCACCTCGACGTGCACAGCGCTGCAGGCATACTCGCTTCTCAGTTCGATTCAAACTACCTCTCCCTTCCTGTGCCACACCCTCCCCCACCCCAGCAACTCCTCGATCCCTCTCTCGACCTCCATCCTCCCCACCAACACTACTCACACGAATACGCCATCTCTTCCCGCAACCACCTCGGTCTCGACGTCTCCCCTCACTCCTACCCCAACGCCCGTCTCCCCCCACCTCCCTCTCAGCTCAACGTTCCTTACCAGCCGAATCGCAGGTTCCCTAACGATGTCCGCGAACCTTCCTATCCCTCCCCCCAGAGCCCGTCTGCTCCAGTGCTCCCAGACCCAGATCAGCGATCGCCGCCCGCCAAACGCGATCCCCCACCCACCATCACCACACAACAGACCGCTCCATCGACACAGCCCCCTCCTCCGCGGCGTGAAGGCTCCAACCTGGTCATTGCCTGTCGTCAATGGTAAGCATCCCCGTTTGCTTCTTACAAGGTTGTTCACGTGCCTCCGAAGCCGCGCGAGGAAGATCCGTTGTGACTCAACCCGTCCGATATGCCATAATTGTGTTCGCCGATCGAACGAGTGCCAGTACGATGCCGTCCCAAAGCGCAGGGGCCCCGATAAGCGTCCCGGAACCCGTCAGCGTTCCTGCAAGAAGCGTTCCGCTGATGGTTCGGCTCCGCCAGTCCCGCCTTCCAAAAGGAAGAGAACAAGCCGTGTTCCAGATCCCCAGGAAGCAACTGAGGATCGAAAACCCCTCGATCCGCCCACCCTCCGCACCTCCGATCTCGAGCAAGACGGTCACATTCGCTTAGACCAACCTTCTCTGTCACCCCAAGGATCCGAATTTTCCTCCTCCGCGCCGTCCAGAGGGTTGTCGTCCGCCGATAGCTATTCCACCGTATGTACCGATCAGGAATTCCAATCGACTCGCTCAACGTCATTACGTCCTTGTTCCCAGCATTCTGACCGCCGTCTGCTGGACAAAGTTCGCATACCTGCTACCCCTTCTCTCCAATACAACCGGAAGGAATGGTGGGACAACCTTGTCAACAGCTACTCTACCACCCGCGATCAATCGTACGTACATCACTTTTCCGTCGGGACGTTTCTGAACACGTCTGCGATCCAGCATCAAGGACATCGCCTCCGACCTGTCTACCCTGTGCGTCTTGTGAGAATTCTACCCACCCCTCCCTGACTCTTCCCAGATTCACAACCACTGGCTACTGGCTTTCCTTTGTCCATGTCCCTGACTTTATGCGGAGTTTGTACAACCCTGAAGAGCGGTCGGTGATGCAGCCGTCGTTCGTCTTTGCCGGACTGGCCCTCGCCACCCTTATGAAATCGAGCGAGATTGAACTGGGTACCGCAGGTCGAACCCGTGCCGCTTGGCTCCGCGACCAGGCGCAAGCTTCTCTGGAGGCGTCCTGGAATGCGCAGTGGATAGATATTACCCTTGCGAAAGCCGCGCTCGTACGTACCACTCTACCCCCTCGCAACTAAGTACCTGTTCTCACATGATATTACAGATTCTCGCTGTCTTTGAATCTTCTGCACACCATCTTTACACTCCAGAACGTGAGAGACAGTCCCTCATTCTATTAGATCACATTGTCCGAGCCCTTGGCCTGACATTCCTGGATAACAACGAGCCTGAAGTGTCGGCGTTCACTCCCAACGCCGTCCCGGTCGCCCACAAGAGATCGTATGATGGCATGTCTAAGGAGAGCCTTCGCTCCCCACGTTCCTCTTCACGGAAATGTGGATGCATTCCTTCCTCACCTAACGCGTCTATGGCCACTGATCGCTTTTCTTCCTCTTGGTCATACGCTCCGCCGTGGGACCCGACATGGACCGCAGAGGAGATGCACAAAGAGGCGTGTCGGAGATTATGTTGGAGCGCGCTCAACCTCGTTGCAAGCTATACGTCGCATTGTATCGCGTTTCGGAAAGAGCCGACGGATCTCTACTTGACGGACCCTGCCAATGTGAGCTTACTGTTTGTTTTAAATTGGCTCATCTCCACTGGTTGGATTAATGACCTCTTTTGTTTAGTTCCGGTTGTTGTTCCCGGGAGAGGTATCCGGGCGAAGCTCCGCCGACCACAAGATGCAATCGCCAAAGGACTCAATATGGGCGCTTTATTGCCGCAGCATGCTTCTGTGGAATTTTTGTACGACCCGCCTACGGAAAAACGCGTACTCGAGGGAAAACACGTCTGAGCTGGCTCTGGAATCTTGGGGAGAAACCCAAGAAATCCAGAACGCGCTGGACTCACATACGTGCAACCTCGATATGGTGCTCCTGTACATGTGTCGGGAGTACGTGTACAAGTGCGTGTCCTTTGCAAATATTTTTTTCACTGGGGTCAGCGTGACAGCATGCTTATGCATCGGTTTGTGCTCAACAGTACGCAGATGATGCTCACCTCCATTCTGCAGACGTAAGTGATGACTGTTTAGGTTATTCAACATCCTGATGTCATTCCATGTAGTTTGCATGGCCGAGAAGCCGGTAATTTGCCGTCGTTCAATCGTAAGCACAGCGAACAATGGCGTGAGTTTTCAAGCGTCATTTGAAATGTGTTGGCAAGTTAATTCCCGTACAGTATACCACCAAAGCCACTTCATCAGGAAAGTTCGGATGTCGATCGACCGCCTTGGCGAGCCAGATGGTGACCTGCTGTTTATGAGGCGACCCTATCAGGTGACATGGTTCGCGAGCCAAGAGTCCATGTGGGTACCTCGTACAAGGTGATTTCACGTGACTGAATTTAGCACCAGATGCCTTTCGCTATGGGAGAATGATAATACGTTGATCGACGCGTTGGAAGTCGCGAAGGACATCATTGTTCCACTGGACGTACTGAACACGTTATGGCCGTGCCCAAGTGAGTACATGCTTCTGGAAGGTCGGAGCCGAGACGAAGATTGATCGCGTCATAGTGCTGCAAAGCAAGTGCGACGAGTTACGAAAGCGGGTTACGGATGCCTGCCATTGTACGAACATTAACCCCCCTCTTCCGCCCAACTGCTCCCTTCCATTGCATTTCAGAGGGGGGTGAGCCAATTATGCCACCGATTTGAATACCCTATACCCTCACTCGTTTATGTCTGCAAGTATACATCACATTATGTCTATAACCGCGTTGCCTGTAGCCCTCTTTGATTCGGTACTGTACGCATTGCTTCTCGAGTCGATTACCTACATGCTTACTGCTCCTGCGTCGCCATTGTTCGCATAATTCTGTCTTCGTCTTCGTTCGCTGCCATTTGTTTTGTTTTGCCTTTGCCATTGTATTCTTACATGCGTCGTACACGTACGGATACCCACTGAATGTGTAGTCACGGATTGATAGGGGCGAGAGGGACGATCAGGTCCAGGATCGAAGATCAGATCGAGGCCTTCTCCCGAGGCGAATGCTTCACGGCAAAGTTTAAGCAACAGCGGGCCCTGAGACTTTGACGTGTGCTGCACCGAGGAGATTACAAGACGGGCGTGGGACTGAGGAACACGGTGGCCACTCGTGGCGAGGACAGCGGCGTCCTCAGTGTCGTCGGCAGTTTCCGTACACCCAATGTCCTATTACATCTACGCGCTCCTGCTCGTATTCCCATTGCTCTATCTCTACCGTCGCCGCTCGTCTTCGCGTCCCCCACCGGCTCCCGCTGTCACCACACAGTCCGACGACAAGAGCTCGCTCAAGACCATCATGCAAGCGCCCAGAGACGACCTCGCGCCACCCAAGAACGACCCCTTTACGCTCAGCGACCTCGCGCAGTTTGACGGCTCTGACGAGTTCAAGCCCGTCTACGTCTCGATCAAAGGTATCCCTCTCGTGTTTGTACACACGCACCCCAGCTCACACACCCAGGCGACGTATTCGACGTCACCCGCAAACGCGACGTGTACGGCAAAGGGGGCTCGTACAACATTTTTGCGGGCAAGGACGGCTCCAAGGGTCTCGGGATGTCGAGTCTGAAGCTCGAGGACGCCGTGCCGGATTACAGCACCCTCCCCGAGAACGAGCGCAAAGTCCTCGACGACTGGTACTCGTTTTTCTCGTACGTGTCCGAGTCTCTCTGCTGTCCCGCGTAGAGTTCACTTACTGACATGCGCTCGCCCCGTCTGGCAGGAAACGATACAATATCGTGGGGCGTGTCACGGACATGCCTGAGGCGGTCGCACCCGGCGCGTCCTCGTCCTAGTCCCCGCCCCGCACTGTTACGCATGACTCATATTTCACATGTCTACCCCGCTGATGCACGTATGAAACACGTTCTGACGTGTCTACATGTCGTGTTTTGCTGTCTAATGTTCTCGATGCTTCGAATAGTATTGCTCGTTTCGGTGCGCAGTGAGCGCTTGGTCAGACTCCCGCAATTTGGGCTGCGGATGACGATGGCACGGACGCGACCGGCTCCACGCTTCTACCTTTGGCGTCCCCGCGTTTCATTCACCGGCCCATGACTCATTTTTTATCAAGCACGCATCATACTCGGTCTATAAACTAAGTTATGTGGAGACCTGGCATCTCAATTCAGTGCGTGAAACGCTCGCCGTATCGTTTTTGATACGACTGGCTGTGCACAACCAAGAATGGACGGACCACAGCAACGCTGCTGTTCCGTCGGACCAAACATGGCTCCCCCGTGCCATCGGATCTCGCAGGTCGTCATCAGCTGGTCATTCCATACTTATGTACATACATCGTTTGAACGAGCGCTCGATGCAAACAAGGAGAAAAGAGAATCAGTCGGAGGCCCCATCCAAGAATTACCCTCCTCGAAAAAGAGCCAAGCACACAAGTAAAAAGGAACGTGACGACGATGCGCAAACGAAAAACCACACTCGTCATTAAGTGGATCATAAGAAACGGGTATATAGGTTTTCACGCTACCCCCATGGAGATGGAATAAGAAAAGGTGACGAGAGACGCGAAATAGGCGAACATAGGAAAGATATCGAGAACAGCAACCCGCAGTGCACAACGCGAAGTGGACCGAGTTCGTGAGGACCGACAGCGGAAGCCGCAAAAAGGGAGAGGAAAGATATAGTCAAGATAGTGAGTGTGATGTGACGAAGGTCGTGAATGTGGTGACTACATGACGAATGATGAGAAAAACGATGCAAAGAGTAGCAAGTTCAACGCAGGGCAGAGCTTGCATCACAGAAGACCGCATTCCCGTAGGTGGATTTGTAGCAGAATGTCCTGGATAGCGCTTAGGACGACTGTTCGAGAATAAATCAGCCTTGGTAACGCATCGAATGACGCTGGCCCTACATTTAATCTGCTGGGTGTCCGTTGCACAGGTATAGTGTGCGTATATCTGCTTTGTTGCAGCGTTTTGGTTGAGTGCCACAAAACGATGCAGCAGATAATCGCATGCAGCGTCATAGTTGTCACCACCGGTATAGTCCGGGAAATAATCACCAAGCGGTGAATGCGGAAGCTTCTCGGCGAACAAGTCGATCTTGTTGAGGAACAAAATCTATACACGAACTTGATGAGGTGTGTCAAAGCCGGACTGTACCAAAATACTCACAATTGATGTCTTGACGAACCACCGAGAGTTACATATCGAGTCAAAGAGGGTAAGTGCTTCTTGCATCCGGTTCTACGAAGAACTTCTAGGGACGGAACACAAAAGAAAAGAACAAATGGACGTACCACACTTTCATCTTCGTAAAGCATCTGGTCATACTCGCTCAAACTGACCAGGAACACGAGCGCCGTGACGTTCTCGAAGCAATGAATCCACTTCTTCCGCTCGCTTCGCTGACCACCCACGTCGAACAATTTGTAGGTGAGTTCTCCCACCTTGAAGGTCGTTTCCGTGATGCCAGTGGTTTTCACACGACTCCGCAAGATGTCCTGATCCGTAGGAAGGTACCCAGGCGCTGACATGCGGTCGATTGCGTTGAAGTAGTAGACGGCCGAGTCATTGAGTTGGAATTCGCGAGACCTGCGAACTGCTTCCTTGACGCCTGCATCCCGCCATAATCCCCGAACTGCGTCGGCGACGTCCCGTGGGAGGACATCACCCTCGATTTGTATTGGGAGGGCAAGAACGACTGCCCTTCGAGCATCGTTTTGGGGTGACAGAGTGATATCAAGCTGAGGCATCGCTTCAAGGATGGCGCTGGACATTTAGAGCATTACAACAAGATAATAAAGAAGAAAAAGTGGCCATACCGCATTGACTGGATCGTGTTCGAAAAGATGATTTCCTTGTACGAGTCACGTTCTTGGTCGTTGTAACCACCGTGGTGAATGAGCTTCATCTGCTTCAGCACCGTGGACTAGGAGACGATGTAGGTGAGCGGCACAGTATTGTGGTTACCGAGGGTGTGACGAACCTTTCCCGACTCTCCCGCTCCGAGTAGCAACATCTTGATCTCGTTCTTGGCCAGCATCCGGTCCTTTTTGAGTTGGTTTTCGATCTCATCATTTCCTGGGGAGCGGTGAGAGGGCGGTAGTGATGGGGAAGAGGGTACGCACGGGCCTTTGCCTCGCTGTCGATGCCGGTGGACTGTACACAACCCATGTCGAGGGAGGAGAGAAACGAAAAGGGGGAGGCGAGGGTGGAGGTGAAACAAAAAGTCAGAAGGAGCGGATTGCCAGTGCAATAATTAGCGAGAGGATGGGAAGCACAACACAACCTTCTAAAATTATTCTCACTCTCGGCATCTCCCCGGCATCGTCCTCTCTTTCCTTTTTTGGGTCTTACCGGGAAATCTTTGTTTCCGTGTCCTGCGTCCCACTCCACTCCTCCACCGCCCCACCAATGCACCGGGCGGTTCAGTCTCGCACTGGAGCCCGCCTTGGGATAGGCATCAGCCGAGCGAGCATCGATTGTTCACCACGATGAGAAATTTACATTTCCGACCATCGCCCTGGTTGCGGCATCCATTGCGGCAGACACGGTCCTGTTTGTGGGCTTGTCCCTTGGTAACACAAACGTCGCAGCTGAGTGGCACCCGTCAGTCATGTCAAATTCCATCGGCCGACAAACAAAGGAAAAGACAAAAAATAATGTGCGACGCCAGCAGGATTCGAACCTGCGCACTCAAAGAGTAACAGATGTTCAAGGCATTCGAATCTGTCGCCGTAACCACTTGGCTATAGCGCCGACTGCCTTTGTTTATGCAAGCGAACATTCCAAGTTACGTGGGGTTCTTTGTCGACACAAGGGTCGTACTACTACTACTTACATTCCTCGCTTAAGTGCACAACAAAAGTGGGCAACGCCCCCGAGCATAACTGCGGCGCAAGCTTGGAAGAAGCAAACAATTAATCTCTGCAAGTATGCTCCGATGGAACGTACTTGCTGTGCGATCACACGTGCTCACCTTTTGTCAACAGAATGTCAAGCGTAGAACCACAAAATACCTTAGGACTGCTCGATTTGCCCACCAATGACCCCCCTCCTCCCTATCCTTCCCCAGAACGACGCTCAAGAACACTCCGCACATCTCGCAGGCATGCACAACGTGCTGCACTCCACATTCCTACTCGTACTACCCTAGACCCGGACGCCGCCGAACAAGCTCTCCACCCACACTTTCCCCCCAGTGAAACCACGCCCTTGCTCCGCCCATCGAGGCGACGTCGCGCCAACTCGCATGCCAGCACAATCGTTTCTTCAAGCTCCTTCACCCAGACTGTCCTTTCATTTTGCCAAGACTCTGAGAGCGAGTCTGATGTGCAAATGCAGAGGAACGAGCATCAGGATCTAGTGGGTCGGGGCGGTACTCAGGTTCCCGGGCGCTGGTCACGCCGTAAACGTGCGTGGGCCAGATATTTCCGTCCAATGGGGCGCAAGGCGTACTACGCCGCTGTCTTTCACTTATTGGTGCTCAACTTTCCGTTTGCATTGGTGGCGTGGATATATTTATTCGTTTTTACATTGGTGAGCGGTCAACGTCTTGGCAGTGGCCAATTGGGCGGTACGCGCTGGTGGCTGATGCCACGTATTCTAGACTGGCACGACGCTTCTGATCACGTTGCCTCTGGGGGCACTGCTGTGCTTCCTTGACCTTCTTGGGGCTAGAGTATTTGCCAGAGGAGAGGTAAGGTTTTCTTTTCTCGTCACAAGTCTTCTCGCCTTATCGCCTTATATTCATAGCTGGCATTACAAACTAACTTTCATGGCCCGCTGGCATATCCTCCGCCGTATCCCCCCAGGCCAATATTCCAGCGAATGCGCCCACCCGAGCTATCCGCGGCCGAAGAGGCCGCTTTGGGTGTGCAGTACGAAACTTCATTTTACAAGAATGCCTATGCCATGGTGGGTTCTCGTCCGTCTAATTGCCATTGGTGCTTACCGGATCCCGCTATCAGTTCACGGATGCAACGACATACCAAGCACTGTTCTACTTTCTTGTTATCAAGCCCGGCATCACTCTTTGTATCTCGATAGTGCTGACGGTGTTAGTTCCGGTGTCGTACGTGCTCGTTCTCCCGGCTCCAATGATGCTTCGGTTCGTCCGTAAGATAGGGATCTGGCAAGCGAACGTTGCGGTGGAGGGGTTGTATTACCAGGTGACATAGGTCCGTCCGTGTAATAATAAGATGTAAGGTAGCGAATATTATTTGTGATGGGCGGGATGAAATTCGGCTGCGACCCTGTGGCGTGGTCGCAGCGAGCGAGGTTTATGAACCCACGATCGATGCTGACGCGTCTTGACTTGCTTCCACCTCTGGCAGCAGTGCGGACCCGTTCTGACTCAGTCACTTGCTAGACACTAGTTATAATCTGTAGACACAGCTTGTCCCTAGACATCGCCTTATACCTCTTGTCTTTCTACTCCCACCACCGCCTTACACCTCTTGCCTTCCTACTCTCACCACGTCCCCTCCATTCCCACCTTGTCCTCTCAGCGTCGCAGCATTGGATTGTACGCTGTCTCATATACATCACCACCGTCATGGACGCTCTCAAGTCTCTCGTCCAGCCTCTCGTCGGCGGCGCAGGCGGCTCCTCGGTCATTGATGGCGTGAAGCTTGTCGTTTTGGGCGGCACTGTCGAAACTGCGCGCAGGGTATCCAGCTCTGCTTGGTACGTTTCCCGTCGAAACCACTTCAACCTCGCTGACTCCTCTTCTCTCGTCCCAGGTCTCACTTTGTCAACTGTAAGCGCCGTGCTGTGCGTCGCCGAGCTAGCTGAGCTGACGATCTTCACAGCTTTTTTCCTTACTGCTCATTTCTCTGAGGAGGACTACCCTTATGACTGGCTCATGCTGTGGCTCTCTCGCCGCCCAGAGTGGCAACGCTCTAGGGAGTTCGAGACGACCACACGGACCACAACCCCTGGGTTTTCAAGCACACAGACCGCCGATAATTCGTTCGGCGATGAGGAGGAGGACGGTGACGAGGATTCACCGCCTGGCAAGGTCAAGACGCGCGTTGTCTTCCAGCCCACGGCAGACACAACGCACACCATTTATTACAGGGGCCACTGGCTCAGGGTGCGACGTAGCAAGAAGACGGACGGTAGCGGCTGTGAGGTCCTGTCAATAAGGTACCTATTTCTATTTTTATCTTTGTTCGCGTCCGCTGACTCGGTTGTCCGCTTAGCGTTGTGGCTCGTAGCAACGGTATCCTCAAGCAACTCGTCCTCCAGGCGAAGAAGGAGTACGAGGCGGAGGCCATCCACCGCATCCAGATCTACTTTGCGGATTCTCATGGCAGCTGGCGCTGGACGGACTCCCGTCACAAGCGTCCCATGTCGTCCATCGTCTTGAACCCAGGTGTCAAGGAGATGCTTCTCAACGACGCCCGTGACTTCCTCAAGTCCGAGAAGGTAATTCATCGTCTCCCCTTAATACACAACTTGCCTAATGAGTCCTTTCAGTGGTACGCCGACCGCGGCATCCCATTCCGTCGCGGCTACCTTCTTCACGGCGTTCCGGGATCAGGGAAGAGCTCTCTCATCCACGCGATTGCCGGAGAGTTGATGCTTGACATCTATACCCTTTCCTTGTCTTCGTCTTGGATCAGTGACAGTACCCTGACCACGCTCATGGGTCGCGTCCCTGCTCGCTGCATCGTGCTTCTCGAAGACTTGGACGCGGCATTTACCCGCAGCGTCTCCCGTGACAAAAGCTCCAATGGAACTCCTGATCCGGGCAACAGCAACAGCAACAACGGAGAGGAGGCTACCGCTGCGGAGCAGCCTTCGAGCAGTCGCCGCGGACGCCACAAGGACCAAATCTCGGATGTCAACACGCTCAGTTTGAGCGGTCTTCTCAATGCCTTGGATGGCGTTGCCGCCGCAGAGGGCCGTATCCTGTTTGCGTCAGTCTCGGTAATCTGCTTTGTTGCCGCTTAGCTGACAACGATGACAGCACCACAAATCACCTGGAGCGTCTAGACCCCGCTCTCTCGCGTCCTGGCCGTATGGACGTCTGGATCGAGTTCAAGAACGCTTCCAAATGGCAAGCAGAGGCTCTTTTCCGCAACTTCTTCCCATCTATGGAAAAGGATGACGAGCCAATAGAAGGTGATCTTGAAGGTGTCGAGCTCCCTCCAACGCCAGCACCTCAGTCACCATCGTCCCACTCTTCCACTTTATGGTCCATGTCCCCTGCGTTCTCTTCGTCGACTTCTTCGTTGGACTCTTCGTCCAGGAACTCGCAGTCCCCGCCCGAATCTGTCGCAGGCTCAGAAGGATTCGGTGCGAAGAACCAGGTGTATCTCCCACCTCCGGTTGAGGAACACATCGCTGCCTGCCAGCATTCTGCAAAGCCCTTGGATGAGATCAAGCTCGCCGAACTGGCCAAGAAGTTTGCGGACTCGATCCCTGACGATGAGTTTAGCGTTGCGGCACTACAAGGATGTGAGTTTGTTTTCAATTAAGACGTTGATCGTGGTGATCTCTCTTGTTTGGCCCGTGGGCTGGTGCATTGGTGGGGGTTAAGATTTTTACTGACGCAACATCTCTCCTTTCAATCACTTGTAGATTTGCTGAGGAACAAGTCACTACCTGAAGCCGCAGCGGACGGAGCGGCCGCCTGGGTTATCTCCGAGAGGGAAATGAGGGAACGTCTGAAGAAGGAAAAGGAAGTTCGCGAACTCAAGGAAAAAGCAGAAGTGAGTGCTCGGCGTAAATCTCCGCCTGCCGAGCTCTCCGTCATATTATTCGTATCTCCGAAATCGAGTCGCTGATCGTCTTCGTGTACAGCGCGAGAAAAGGCGAAAGGAACACCTCCAGAAGGAGAAAGAGAAGGCTGAGCTCGAGAAAAAGGAGCTCGAGATAACCAAGCTCCGTCAGCAGCTTCAAGAACAAGAGACCAAAAACAAGGGCGAGCCGGATAAGAGCGAAGACGAATCCAACTCTGTTCCGAGTGCCGAGGTCTCCAAGGACGAGGATAAGAGTGAGAGCAACTCGGACGAGGATAGCGATGAGGAGAACGTAGCACCTCCCTCGACGCCGCCGGAAACGGCTTGGATCAACGTCCCGGAAGGATCCAGTTGACTATCTGCGATCCCCGCTGATAAGACAGACCCTCCCGATTCTCAAGTTTCTATTATAGAGCCGGCATCGACACTTTGTGAGGATGGACCTGATCCCACAGCGACGGGTAGTCAAGAACATACCCCCGCCGCTCCCGTCGTGGCCGATCGTCAGCTTCAAGTGGCGTCGAGTACGCTCATACTCCGCCACGCTGGCGGTTTCGCCTTGGTGTATTCTATGCTGCATTTCTATTTCTTCCATTTGTACACACTCCTCTTGCAATTCAATGTCACTGGGCGGCGTAAGCAGACCTAGTGTGTTCCTTTGCACAGGTCTTCTTCGTCTGTTCAATGGCTGACACTTGTCCTCATCCCCCGCATATGCTAACGTTGTATATATCCAGGGTTTTACGATCATTGTAGCTGCTTTTTTTTTCTACCGACCCATCCACCTTCTTGACTCGCATCTAATCCCACTGCTGTGTCATTACCGATGAAATACAAGTCGTGTTGGACATTTTACATAATATCGGATCAATTGATGGGTTGACATCTAAGTACATACTACCCCGACTGTCATCGCCTTGTAGGTTGTGTGTAGCATTTGTGAAGTGAGCATGTGCAAAAAAAACATGGGGGTACGTGTTTATCCGGTTCAATAGGTACTGACCCGTTTCGGTAGACCCGACGGGAAATAATGTTTGAATAAGTCGGGATAGTGGCGTTCGGCGACGTCGGGGTGGCTCCTAATAAATCAAAAAACACGCGAATGAGCGCGCGGTCCACACGGATTGCGGTCGCTGACGTGCAACACATGGACTTACTTGACGCGCCCGATCAAGTTGACTCTACCCGAAGGTTCGCGATCGAATTCACTAAAGTTGACGGCTGTACGGGGTTGGTCGTTTGAGTGGATGCCCAGTCTAGGCCCATGCCAGCGTCACGGAGGAGAGGGGAGGGAGTCACGTACAATCTGTTGTTGCGGGATCGCCTCTCAGGTCCTTGAGTTTCAGAATGGCTTCCGGGACTGGCGTGTGCGTGAGCAACGAACGAACGAGGTTAGGTTGATGTGACAGAATGGGGGACGCACAATCGAGTATTTGATCGGCGAGCCGCGCGTTGAGGCTGATGTTTTGGAAAAAGGGGACAGAGTAGCGGGGCGTCGAGCCGACGGGGGGTGAGAGGACGCGGTGAGAAGTGGCGCGTGCGAGACCACGCGTCACGAATTCGAGGGCTGTGGACGGGGAAACGGTTAGCGCAGGCAGGATAACAAGTTCCTGGACCCAAGTGCTGCTGCGGTCGTTGCTCACCTTTGCCGATGTTGACGACGAATGTACCAGGGATGGGAGGTGCATCAATCCATTCGCCGGAGAGGTTCTGGACTTGGAGACCAGGGTGAGGCGATGCTTGGAGGAGCTGTGTGACATGGTTCCGAGTCAGGGCGTGGAACATGGATCATTGAAGGCCCGGGGGGATCGCTTACGAATGTGAGGAAACCGGCATCGTAGTGAGGACCGACGCCTTGATCGGTGAGCGACCCGTCGTTGGCTGGGTACTTGACAACCTAACAAAACGCGTCTCGGTACCAGGATGGAGTCTCTCGTCAGGCTCGTTTTGATCTCACCTTTCCTCGGTGTTGCATCAGCTCGTCCGTATCGTAGAATTTGTCGAGGGCATCCGACGGGAGACCGAAGGCTTCCGCGAGTAAACTGATGAAGCGATAGCTGAGTTGTTGCACGTGCGCAAGATAAGCTTCCATGATATCCCGGAATCCTGGTAAGAGCTCTTCGTCGGGCCACTGTAGAGGAACCGAACTGATTATCAACCTGTCAGGGTCAGGGGAGGTGGTCATCCGAACACACCTGGGAGGGTCCCCATAGCCGCAGGTATTCCGGAGCGCCGGGTCTCCACTGGGTCTCATGCGGGGTTGCGACATCAAACTGTTCCCTAAAGTCGGTCTTTCCCTTGGTGAACTCTACGCCAAGCTTGGAATACCCCAAGAAATGAGGGGAGTTGGCCATGCGAATCTTGTCTTTTGCCTCCTGTGGGAGGTCGAAGAGACGTGGGATGTACCCAATAAGATCATCGACGACTTGCTGCGGTACGGTGTGGTTCTTCAGATAGAGAAAACCGACGTTGATGAGGGCATGTCTGAGCTGGTCGATGAACTCAGGCTTGTGAGTCTGGTCGTTGACGAGAGCAAAGTCGAGGATCGGGATTCTAGAGAAGTTGCCAGCCATAGGAAATACCAGGTGTGCAGTTGGTACTGTACTTTTAGAGAGTGAGAGAAACGCTCAGTCAGCTCGGTGCGAGGCATATGGTGCCATGATGAGAAAGTATCGCGTGCAGTCGTGTTTGCTCCAAATGGCAGAGTGTTTGTGCGTCAGAACATCTCAACCGATAACATGATAAAAGTAACGGGCAAACGAATAATAATATTGTGAATCGTCCCCGTGTGAGATCCAACAATTATCATGAGTAGGTTACAGACTGAACACAGGATAAACTTAAACCAACGGGAAATGAGTGGCCCAGTGGTATTTTGTACTACTCATAGCCTCATTGAACATCCGGCCTGACATGATGTGTTCCACACGATGCGAGCGACCGTCGCGAGATTATCATGACTCGTGTGGTTGAATTTCCAACTTGACGCGGACCTTGGCTTGGCGCCTGCGCCTTTCAACAATGATATAGCTCACTGTCGCTGAATCAGCCTCAGCCCATATGCTCCTGGTTATATATACTCACCAACGATTTTCTCGAGAGAGGCGGTGGCTTCCGGTTTGACCTCGAGCCATGCATGCTCCGACATCCGGAAGAGGAAGAAATGGCGCTTGAATGGGTGGTATTCTGCAATCGGGACACTTTCTTCATCATCAGCTTTTACGAGCTAAAGTTTGATAAATCAGCTGGAGCCATCGCAATGACTAGGCGAGTTGTCCTGACCTGCAAATTACTGCCGTGCATCTTCCAACGATACATTACGCCGTCCTCGCCTGTGGAAAACCTGCCACCACTATGGCAATTAACGTAAACTTCCTTGCCACATGACTAAGGGAAGACTGTACGCACACGTCACCATCACTCCTAACGAAATCTGATGCCCGCATCCACTCGCCCTCTCCGTCGGGCTTGTTGAAACGGACCTTGACCTCTTTATCTGGGAGTGACTCGATTTCGGCGACGCAGGTTACGACGCGGTTCTCGTAGTCGTGTTTATTTATTTTGGTAAGGTGAGGGTGCCAGGACCGGGTTACGATCTCATAGTAGAACTTGTCGTTGTCCACGGAGAATGTGGTGTTGCGTACGCTGTTAGTAGCGAAGGTGAGTCTGTGGGGAGGGTCGGCCTTCTTTTGTGGGGGAGGCATGGTGAACGAGTGCGACTTGCGGGAATGGAGATGGTTCGCAGTGGAGGGGAATTATGAAGCGAGGTGGAGGGACGGCCATGGTAATAAAGTGGGGAATGACTGCCGTTGTTTGTCCGACGCTGTGACATTCCTGTGCAAGTTTGAACAATGATCACAGCAAATGGACAGGACCCGAATAAGGACAGTTCAATGTTGGGGCTATGATGTGGCGATGAGTATTCCACACCGCTGTATCAGCGCGACCGATTTCGCTCTGGCAGCGTGTGAAGCCGGTGCCCGATGGCTTCGGGTGATGAGAGGAACCGACGAAGGGGTATCTCCACTCGAAGCTGCACACGTGCACGGCGGGCAGCGACCAAGTCAAGGTTCCATAATTTCACGTTCGACCTGTCATTGGGCGCGCATGGAGGTACTCACCAAGTTGTACTGCGTGAGGTGGATTTTGAGAGACGACATTAATCCCACCCCGATGTCCTGGGACTGAGCTGACATGCAGCTGGTAGTGCAATGACAAACAGCTCGTTCTGCCTTACACACAACGGATAAAAATATGAAAGGTGGCTCTATGTGGTGGTGGATGATTCTCAAGGGAAAGACACGTGCGGCAGATTGGCGCGACTTGTCTCGCCATACATTTGTTTCAAGTTCGCATGCTGTCTACCGTTTCACTCAGCAAATCTTCCAACGACAAGACGTCCACCGTATTCCACGGCCTGGACGACGACCTGCGTGATGCTCGTCGCGTGTTGTCTCACGGCCAGGAAGAAGACCTCCGCTATGCCCTCGACCGCATACTCAACAAGGTCGAAGAGCTCGTGAGCACACGTCCAACTTCATTTTGCTTCTCAATCAATACCCGATCTATAGTCTTCCCTTCTCAAGACAGCGCTCAAGACACAGACAGAACTAGAGACACAGCTAAATCTCGCAAAGTCCAATCTGCAGCTTGTTATATCAAACAATGAGATGCTCGAAGAGGCTCTCAGGAGGGAGACACCCTGCAGTGCCAGAGATGTTGGCTGGCGTCGCTGGAGTGCCCGCGAGGTGCAGAACCACAATGCAGAAAAAAAGTCTGAAGACCGCCCTCGAAGCCTGGATTATGGTCCATTGAACGAATCAGGGACGCCCACCGTTCCCTCCAGCGCAGCCGTGGTCCTCGTCAATGGTGTCAAGCCCCCCGCACCAACGAGCTCCACGCAACAAACCACCCCAGTGACAAGCCAGGACGGCCGTTTCTTTAGGTTTCGCTTCAGCAGCGGTTGGTCAGATACACGCGTCCAGTCTAGCTGTTGCTCACCCGCAGACAGGTACTCGGTCACCTGCTCTCTCTCCCCATCCCTCACATCTCACCTCGCCTTCTCTTTCGTCCTTGGTGCCAAATGCACGAGAGAAGGAGATGGAAGAGTTACAAGAACAACTCGAGCGTGAACGTCAGGCTCACAAAGCGGCAGAAGTAGCCAAGGCTGCATTGGAGGCAGAGCTCGAGTCATTGTCACAAGCATTGTTTGAAGAGGTAACCGCTTCCTTTCGATGGGTTCCGTTCATCTAAACGCCTTGCAGGCCAACAAGATGGTTGCTACTGAGCGCATGAAGAGGGCCGAGACTGAAGAAGAGCTGAGTCAAACGCGCTTAGAGAAGGATGCATTACATCAAGCACTCAAACTAATTGAAGGAGAGAACGGACGATTACGCAGCGCAAATACCTTGCTTGACGTTCCTTTGACTAATCGGTCAGACACACCAACCCATCCGCCAACCCCGTCATCGCCCCAACCACCGACTGCTTTACCGACCAGCAATGTTACTCAGGTTTCTTCCCCCGAGATCCCCGGTCACCTTTCCGCTTTCGTGCTCCAGCCTGCACCGAAACCGTCGCTAGCTGGACTGCATCGGAAAACCGCGTCGATGGAGAAATCAACGACGGACTTGTTCGTAAGCTCTTTTAATGAATCATCGCCACCACTCGCGGCCTTGCCTCCCGTTCCATTGATCCCAGATGAGCCATCGCCATGGGCGGATGTGGCGTCTTAGCGATCGCCCGGTGTTCCTATGTGGTCACAATGGCGATGCGAATTACATACGGGTATCTTTGATCTGTCTGATATACTTAGACGCACTGGTCGGACAATTAGTACATACCGGTACATATGTAATGTAGTACCTTAGAAGCATCTATACATTTGAACCATAACGCTACACCGGTCACGGTTGTGGCAGGCCGGAATGTCGATTAAGTTTCTTACCAATGTCAGCTGTTCGGTCGGGCACACAGCGTCGTCCTGCTGCACCTCCGACATTATTGCAACCAAAACCTCAAATCTCTCTCGAAGAATGGGAAGCTAAAGCACCCTTGAGCGACCTCGCTCTCAAGAGCGTCGTTGCCGTCAAAGCAGCAAGCGCAAAGTCGCCGCTTCCTCTCAAAGTAAGTCAGATTTAGTTTGCGCCGATGTGAAGGCACCTTGTCTCAGGCCCTGAAAAGGTCGCCATCGAGGACGATACGTCGCGCCCAGGGACGCCCGGTCTACGTGCGACGACCAAGCTCGGGTCAGGTTCGCGACCATCTACGCCAGCCCTCGCGTTCACGCGCTCAGCGTCCTCGCATGCGCTGGATCCCAGGGTGCCCATACAGACGCCTCAGCAATTCTATGACTGGTTCGCACAAGTCGATCGTTCGGTTGCGCATAGCCAGGAGGCCCATTTCAGGGCACATGTGGCCATGGTTGCGGAACATTTGAGCACAGCGGATATGTTGCTGGAACGACTGGACGAGGTGGAGAAGGAGGTGGATAGCATGCTTGAAGCATGGAGGAGCGTCGAGGAGGGTGGTAGGAGCTTAAAGGACGCTTGTGAACGGCTGCTCGAAGACAGGGTCAGTTACCCCGCATGATCTGGGGCGTTTGTTTGCTGATGCACTTTCAGGACAAGTTACTCGACCTCACGGACGAGATTGACATCAGATTGGAGTATTTCCAGGAGCTCGAACATGCGACGCGCATGCTTAATCACCCCGGAGAATCACTTGTCCTACAGACCGACTTCCTGTACATGGTCGAACGTGTCGATATATGCATCGATTATCTGAAGGGTCATGTGCGTCGTCTCGCTGGTCTTCACCACGCGCCCGTACTGACGATCGTATCTAGCGATATTACAAGGAAGCAGAGGTATATCTGCTGCGCTTCCAGCAATGCATGACGCGCGCCATGACACTCATCAAGATGTTTTTCGTCGGCTCCCTCAGGGCTCTCACAGCAGACGTATCCAAGCGTTTGTCTGAAAAGGTAGTACATGTGCTTTCGTCTCGAGCATTCCCCAGTTGAGCCCAGTAGGATGTATCCGTCACAGCACAGATACATCTCTTGTATACCAGATTCAAGAGTGTCACGCCTCAACTCGCCCCCCTTCTCAACGAGCTCGAGCGCAGGGCGATTGCGCACCCAGAGGAGCTCTCCGCTCTCTTGTCTGAATGCCATTCAGCCTACTTCAGTGCACGCAAGACCCTCTTAGTTGGACGTTTGATGGAAGAAATACGAGGGCTGGATCCGACACACACCGAGCTTGTCGAACTGGTAAGGACTCGTTCTCCATCCAAAAATGTGGACGTTAATTCCGCTCTATAGACGAACGCGGGTTGCGCCTATCTGAAACAGCTGTGCACGGACGAGTTCAATCTCTACCGCGAATTTTTTGACTCTGGTGAAGATCAACTATAGTAAGTCGTGTCATTTACTGTACCCATCGCCCCCCATTCAAGACCGACGTTTGTAGCCCCTACCTAGAAACCCTCTGTGATTACCTCTACGACGATCTTCGGCCTCGTATTCTTCACGAGACGCGTCTCACTACGCTTTGTGAAGTTTGTACTGTCCTCCAAGCCTTGATGGTTCTCGACGTCGTCGAGCTCCCTGAAGAGCCCTCTGACGAGCTTACTCTGGACCTCGACCATTCGAAGCCAAGAGGTCTCGGCAGATTTCACATCAGCCACTTGCTACAAATGGTCCTTCAGGACGCTCAAACCAGACTGTTCTTCAAGGCCCAGAGCCTGATTCAGGCCGAGATCAGGTACTATGCTCCAAAACCGGAAGATCTGGCATACCCAGATATACTCGTAGGTTTGTTGTTCAAGACGTCTTGGTTCCGTGCGTCAGGGAGTGCTCATGAAACCTATTGTAGCTGTAAGAAAGCCTACTTCTCAGTTTGACATCAGGGAGAAGGAAAGCGTTAGTCGGTTGTTCCAGCTCTCTTCCTTGGACAAGCAGGAGACGTGGTATCCAACGCTGCAAAAGACCGTGTGGGTACTATCTCAATTACATGATTTCGTCAAGGTAATGCTTTTATATACCATGCAGTTCCCGTGGCTCACGTGTCATTCTAGCCTGCGATATTTGAGGACATTGCTCAGGAAGCCGTGAGCTTGTGTCGACAGTCGCTCGTATCGTCGAGTACTATCATAGGGCAGCGAAACGCTCCGGCAAGCACACTCGATGGGGAACTCTTCCTCGTTCGACATCTCCTGATTTTGAAAGAAGTTGCCAACAACCTGGACTTGGCTGGGAGAGATACGCAACCACAAATGGGCCAGGGTGGCATGACAGGTAATCACTTGCTTGTTTACATTTCAAAGCCTTACTGACGCTAGGATACGCAGACGCGCTGGCTTCTATTTTTAACAGGACAACTGCGTTGCTTCCCGACGCGCTCTTCGCATCCCTTGGTATGCCACGTGGATACGAGAGCATAACGGATGCCAGACACGTAAGTTACTGTCAATACCATGCACAGGCACTCCAGAAAACCAACATCCATCCCACAGGAAATCGACCAAGACCTCAAACGCGCCTGTCAAAACCTTATCTCGCTGTGCGCCAAGACTCCGTGCGAACCGCTGCAAGAATGGGTTGACCGTGTGCGGGCGTTCAACACCTCCCGAACAGTGGCTCCGCAGACCAACCCACCCGGACCGGTTCCGTTGCTTGCTGAGCAAGACTGGGCGTGCCAGTCCGCTGCTGAAGCGCTGCATGCCAAGTTTGTTGAGTCATGCGAACGCGATCTCAGGGCGGCGGTGACGAAACTCCGGTTGTACCTAGAGGATAACCGGACGGTTTCGGTGTTGCTCACGCATGTAACGGAGGCTGTTGTGGATGATTATATGGGGTATAGGGACGTTGTGTGGGACATGTATGCGGGAGCTTTGAAGGGGGGTGTATTCTCGGAGAGGAGCTTGAAGGAGCGATTGAGTGCTATTTGTGACGAATAACAGTTTTCGTTTTGGCTGATCAATCAGCATAGTCGGTGACCGTGAACTGTGGAAGGGAGGTCAAGAAGACGTCGCCCGCGAAAGCGAATAGATGTCGTTGTGCATGAAAAAGTTATCCTAGAGCACCCCTTCACTAGTACCCTTGTGGAAAAACGTGGCACCACCATCCGTCAGTCGATACTGCAACGGAGCAGATCGGGTGATCAGAGGATACGAAGGTTTGCTTTCCACAGGACCCAAGTGCAGGCACAGCTACAACGCGCATATTGGACTTCTACGCTCAGATCGGAGCCTGGAGACCTAACTCACCTCACCACTGACAGCACCACTGCGGCCGCTCGACAGAGGCCTTACTTCCACATGGTAGGAACACAGTTGCAAAAGATGTCGGAACAAGAGGTCAGGCTCTGATCGATTGAGGACATGATGTCGTAGCAACAAGGTTGCAGACTCCTAACAAGCCCACGACTCTTGATTAGTGTGTTAAGGATGGAGGAGTATGCTTTACCTTGAGACACAACGCTCGTAGCGCACGACAAAGTCGTGATAACTCCAGAACGGAATATCCGAGCCATTCGAGGGTCGCGATATCATCCAAGACCACGAGACATTTTCCGTCGTCATCTTGACCGTTGCGCAGCGTCGTGGAAACGAGATCGAAAATACGCCTCAGCCTCGAGTCTCCAGAGTTCGTGTCAGGGTCTTCCGATTCGGACCCTTCGAGATGAGAATAGACATCAACGAACTTGAACCTCGCGTTTTGTAAAACGTTCAGACTCTTGAAACATGCTCAGTGTATCGTAAAGCATATGCCGCTCTCTACGCACTGACTTGGATGCCACTGATCTTATTCGTTCAATGTCTTCCGAGACGGAGAGCAAGAGACATCGAGACCGCTTGGCATCCTTTAGGCGCAGGTTCAGAAATTTATGGATGAGGAAATCTGCAGGGGCCTGGAGTTCGTCAGTGATTATAATGAGCCCAACGTGAGAGGCGAGGTTAGGAGGTGGAAATGACTGCATCATGCCAGGTGCTAATCAACACCTACCCTGCCAAATCGGTCTTCGTAGAAGCCTTTGGACAACAAGCACAAACAACGCCTACGTCGCGCCATGGCTTCGGGGGAATCACTTGAAGCCATTTTCGGTTCTTGTGTGCTCGAGGCTTTTACGCCGGACACCTCAATATCGTTCCCAGAAAATGTTATCGTCGATGATTGGCTCGCGAGCATCAAACAACCCCATGCAGAGAGAAAGCAGGCTTTCTTCGGTAAGGTACATTGTATATACATCGTTGTACCTCACCGAAGCTCACGGGTATCTTAGACGAGCAGTTGAATCTGCTTCTTGTGATGTATATCAAGCATCCGTCTCTCGATAATACACATGATTGCCATAATCCTCCGCGGTCCCTCGTGGACTTGCTCAGCCATGTACAAGTTTCGCTAGAAGCGACCTACATCTCCCAAACGCCAAGTCAGGACGCACCGGATACTGGTAGTCTTGTCCCTCCTCGCACATCATCCACATCCAAGGGGCGTCCACCCTCGCTCCACCCCTCCATATTTCCACCTAGCACCCCAAATCCGATCCCGTCAACTACTGAAAGCGACCGCAAATATGTGCAGTCGGAGGGCACTTTACTGTTCTCTGGTATCTGGGGAACGAAGAAAGTAACAACAGATGGATCAAAGGAGAAGTTCGCCCTGCTATTTTCCGAGACCCAGAGAAATTGGATCGCTGTTTATGAGCTTTCCTTCATCGTGTGTGAGTAGGGCTATCGATTTTTGTGTTTCGTGCAGACCACGCTAAACTTCTTAGCCTATTTGCGCCTTTCCTTCACCGATCCTCTGCTTTGCCTGACCGCATTTGCTACGTTACGAGACAAGGCACTATCTCCCTCCCAATCAACTCACCCGCTCATTGAATACCTGGTCACAACGGGTATGATTTCTCATCTGGAGCCGAAAGTCGCGACGGGTGGGGAAGATGAGGAAGACGAGGAAGACCAAGACACAGGCTTTGAAGAAATCAATTTGCTTGAAGGCCTCACATTGGGTGTGTTATACCTCACGATCCGTGGCGTATGATCGTTTAGTTTCGTAGTGGGTTCCAGTGTACCATCTGACCCCGAGCCGCTCCATCTTCCTTCGACCCGGCTAGGAAATGCCACCCGTCAACGACACTTTTCGCTTGCTTCGGTATCTGCGCCGGCTCGAACCCCTCCTTCGACCTTCAAACAGACTCCGAACCATATCCTGCGGAAATCTTACCGAAAAATTCTGCAGACGGTCTCTGGATTTCGTGTCCGAATGCGTACCGTATTTGTTCCCCATGTTTTGCTGCCGAAGAATCCTTCTACTTCCCAAAATCAAAGCGCTTACGATCGTGATGATTTCGAGAGTGGGAACGAAGAGCGGGAGGCTGGAAATAGTGAACGTACAGTGGTCCTCTGCGTCGAGGTGGAGAATTCTGGCGAGTCAAGTCCAACTATGGGCTTCTCACTCGAGCGGTTGAATGTCAAGATCGGTGGAGAAGGTGCAACCACAAGATTGATCGGTTGGGGAGAAAATGCTTTTGACCCGGATATCGAGGGACGCCTCTTTCCCCTTCGAATAGGCTCGATGGAGCAGTACAACCTTCTCTACGTCGTATCCTTCTGGACCACACCAAACGATCAGGAAAGCCTCTTGTTCACGGGCCGGGGTACCGACAGCGGTAACGATTTACAGAGAGCAGTGACGATCACCGTCTATGGTAGACCGTACCTCACAAGCGAAATCAAGGGCGAACACGTCCTCTCGTACCCGACTCAAACCTTCTCATCCCGATGGAACTGCATCCTCGACTTATCATCTAGGCTGGGCGAGGAACCTGTAGATTTCCACGAGATTTCTGCAGGTCGCAGTGCCCTCCCCGAACCCCCGTCTCCCTTTCCGGGCCGTACCGCCTTCTCACCTCTCTTCTCGTCCCGTGCACCTACGGCGCCCACTCCCCAAGCAATCGCAGGGAAACGACACACGCTCCCCGGTAATATCACCGCCATGCGCGCTATCAACCCCCCCTCTGCCAACTATCGTCTCTCACTGCCGTCTCGCGACCACCCAGGAGGATCCGCTGCGCCACATACAGGTTACACCCCTCCTTCTGTTGCACTTCAGGGATTCAATCGTTCGGTTTCGACCACGTTTGGAACGTCACACCCACCGAGTGGGCTCCACGTCCACACACCACCGCCTGAGATGCCAGCGCAAGCATTCGTCACGCCCCCTACGCCCGCATTACCCGCGTACCCGCCAGGTGCGACGCTCAATACGCCGCACATCCAGGCATTGGGGAGTCAACAGATCCATTCCGGACCGAGCATCGAGATCAAGCGAGAAAGAGGAGCGGGACTAGTGAACGTTGTGCCACAGACGCCGTTCCCGACTGTCCTGAACACCCAGTTTGGCAGTCGGCAGGAACCCCTGTCGGTGCCCTCGGGGGAGCCCATCGTCGTCTCCGTGGGCCTCTTACCCGCCGAATCTGGCGATGGCCATGCGCTCGGACAGAGGGAGATATATCCTTCAGATCAGTTCACGTTGGACATTTTCGTCTACAATCAGAGCTCGTGGACCAGAAGGTTCGAGGTTAGCTATCTGAATGCGGACAAACGACACCGAAAAACAGATCAGAACAAGGCCATGTCAGGAAAAGGCATCCTAGAGGAGCTCAAGGCGTCGATCGCTCCTCCTGGTATCTTGCCCTTGCAGAACCGAGTGAGGGTGGGGTGAGTTCCAAGGTACCGGCTTTTATGCATTGAAAACTGATTCAGTTCTACAGTCCGCTCAAGCCGTCTACGTGCCAGTCTGTCCGTATGGACTTCCTCGCCATTTCTCCTGGCGTGCATTCTGTCGATGTCCTTACGCTAACGGACGTTGAGACCGGGTATGCGGTGAATCTACGGTAAGCACAAGGGGCGGTTCTTTTCTAGCAAAGACCGACTCAATTTCAGATCTGTTATGGATATCGTCGTTCATAAACGCACGGTAGAGGAGAAAGAAAAGGAGGTTCCATAACTGATACTTCATGTACCTGAGGCATACACTATGATCTGAAGGGAAGACGAGATGGGTGGCATGACAACAAAGATGAATATACAAGAAAACCAAGCGTGGGATCAGACGAGGACACCTAAGGGTACATGGTAAAAGACCTGAGCATCCTTGCGGGAAGTGTTAAACTGAGGATGAAGGGATGGGGCATATCGTGATTGGAGTAAGGGATGGCAAAACGAAATGTTTATATCCACTGGGTTTTGTCCCAGCCTGGGTCCTGCAAGAATGCACAAAGGACTTTACTACCAGTCTAGGGGGGAGAAGTAACGTTAGAACTGTTTGACGCAGAGCGGAGTTAGAAGACCGCACCTGCAGAAGGGGGTGGCCAGCGACAATGCTCAGGAATCGTTCAAGTCCTTCCCTCCGGGTTTCAATGACTTCATCAGAGAACCTGTTGGTGAAGACCTTGCCAGGGAGCGGAGGAATGTTGACGCGCGTGGACTCCCGTTCGAGAATATCGCGGAATGCTTCAAAGTCAGAGTACCGACGTCTCACGAGGGAGTGGCGTAATTTAAAGGCAGGTATATTGGTCTAGGTGATCAAAACGGGTCAAGATTCACGATAGGGCGTCAACCGAGAACGTACTTTGCACACAACTTCGTAGTCGGTAAACATCTTCCGACCAAATCCTGGAGGAGCATAAGTTACAATGCCGGGGGGTATTAAAAGAGAACGTCGGTTTACCATGTGTTTGAGGGTTGCGAACCTCAATTTCCAGAAAACTCTCCGGAACGCTGTACATCTCTTCGATCTGCAAAGCGCTTGCTCGGGTTCATCGAGGGGGGACAAATACAGGATCGAGGGATACACACGGTCTGCTCACGCGCCCCAAGACGGGGCTCATCGAAAGAGGTGCTTCGGGCGAAGGGTGACACGGTGGTCATGGTAGTCGTGAATCAAGAAACAGATGGTACTCGCAGCAACACAGCAACCACCAAAACGTCACAAAAGTCACGCGTGCGTAACATGATTTGTCACACATAACTTGGAGTTCAAGCTCTGTCCAGAAATCCGACTCCATGTATGAAAGAGAGATAAAAAAGCTATTGGCTCACTTTAATGTGTGCGAGACCAAATCCTCGGAAAGTATTTACAGCGTGTGACTCGAGGTCTCATTGAACCTTATCTCGCGGAGTTCCCACCAAGTTCCTAGGCTTTCCTGATTGTGACGAAATCCTCTGGCAGGTTATACAGAGCCGACTTCTACTGTGCTCTCAGATCTTAATGTTCGCCGAATATAAGTTTGAGGTTTTCCAAGCTCTCCGGATCAGTTTTCCCTGACTTGCTCGTCCCTCGAAACGCTTCTTTGACGATAGCGGCTTTACGCTTCTGGATCTTTAAGATATCCCCTTCGATGGTATTCTCGATCTGGACGGACGTTAATGTTCGAAACAATTAAGGTGAGGCTCTCTTACGATGAAATGCTTGACATAGACGGTCTTCTCTTGGCCAAGGCGGTGAACACGGTCGATTGCTGTGGAAGGTTACTTCACGTAGCACGATTCAAAAGACAGACGTACCTTGATTCTCAGTCGCCGCATTCCACCAGCAATCCATCTAGAACTGGAGTTAGGCCCACATTACAACAAAGAGCATGGAATATTCACCATGAAGACATGGTTAGCACAAGTGAGCTGTTTGTGTGATGAGTAGAGTTTATCTCGGGAGAACGATCCCTTACGTTTAGCCCGACGCCACCAGCTTTCAGGCTAATGATCAAAACCTTGGGCTTGCGCTCATTCTGTTTGAACTCCGCTATCGCCGCACTACGTTTTTTCATGTCCATAGAACCATCAAAGCGGTACCACGGAAGGCATTCGCGATCGAGGGCCGTCGATATGAGCGAGAGGAACGAAGTAAACTGCGAGAAAACGATTGCGCGGAAGTATGGATCTTGATCTCGCAGGCGACCTATTTGAAAACCATAATCATCGTCTGCCGTCAAGCCACAAAAGATGACTCACGTAGGTTTTGAACCAAAGCATCGAGTTTTGTAGAGGAGCGGAAATCGTTGCGACGCAACTCAACCGCTGGTGCAGTTCCGACTTCCGTGACTTCGTCTTCCCCTGAAGGGAATGGTGCGGCTTTCGTTCCATCTTCGGTTTTAGGTCTCAAAATCTCTATTAGCTCGTCTTCTTTGATGGGGCCCTGAGAGCAGGAGGGACAGCGCCCTTTTTCATTTCGCTCGGTGCAGGCAGTTATATATGAAATGATACAATCTTTGCAGCTGAGAATGATATAAGTTGCAGATACATAATGCAAAAGGGAAATTGTCTTACCAACGATGCAGACACTGGGGAATGATGACTGCAGTTTCTATTATGTCGAGGCAGATAGGGCATTCATCTGTCTCGGGTGTTGCAAGGTTGGAGAGCACGCTCTTCGCGAAGGATATGCTTGAAGCATCAGAAGTATGTCGCTCGGCAACATCGTGAATGAGCGCGTCGATTTCAACGCACTTCGGAACTGGCTCGTTTACCTGGTCTTTAGGGTCTACGACAAGATCCGGGTGCAGCACGACACGTCGTAAGCTGAGAAGTCGTTTATTAGCCGATGGAAAGTAGATCCTTCTGAAGTACGGACCGCATCAACATGGCGAGAATGTGGGTATAATTCTTGCCAACTAATCCTTTGGCATTGAGTTGATCAAAGCTTCGTTTGGCGGTATCATAGATAGAGTCGTAAATTTTCCGCTCTGCGGTAGAGAAAGGAAGGATTTCAATGGAAATTTCCTTTGAGGGTAACTCCACGATTCGTTTTCCATCGCTGTCTCGCATATCCTTCTCTCTACGGAGTAGAATGCTCTCCAAGATGACTTGCACTATCTCGATCGCCTTAGGGTCGCGAGCGAGGAATGGTAACGTAATGAATCTAGAACCAGTCTTCAGACACGCACAAGGACTGTCGAAAATGGATGCATACGAGCGGAAAAAGGCGTGAGATGACCAAGGAGTGTAATCCAGAAACTTCCTGCCCCAGAAGTGAGTATGAAAACCCGACGATAAGGATAGCTCTTACAAGAGGGAGTGAAGGTCTTCGAGCTTGTTTACAATTGGTGTTCCCGTCACGGCCCACCTCCGTCGTGCTCGAAGAGCATAGACAGCACGGGCGGTTTTACTCGTTCTTGATTTACAATGATGTGCCTCATCTAAGATGACCCTCATCCATTCGACTGCCATGGCAAGTCAGTAGCTGGGTCGGGTGGGAAGACTAAACATTACTTTGGTAGACCGATGATTGACCATTTGACTTTTCGAACCTGGAATGCTCAGAAGCCAAGACGCCATAAGAGGTAATGACAATAGGTATGCTGATGTCATTGTCTTCTTCAGTCTCTAAGCCGCCCAGATCCAACCTATTTTGCCCATGCCAGACAATAATTCGCACTGAACCAGAAACACTGGAACGCTCCAATTCGTCGGACCATTGAGGAAGAAGAGATGTCGGAGCAACGACCAAGGTCGCAGAGGGTCCCTTAGTTGGTCGGTTTGGGTGGTTGAGTGGGATGGCTCGGAAGGCATTGTCCAGCCTCAACTGACGGCCACGACTAGATGCCTTGTCATCGCCGTCGACGGGCTCTGGCCCTCTGTTGGTGTGGAGTAAGGCAGAAATCATGATCGTCTTGCCCATTCCCACTGTAATTGAAGATCAGCTAGAGTATGTGTGATTCGCTCGGCGCTTACTTTCTATTAAGAGGTGGTATGCTCGAACATCAGCCCACATCAACAAAGGTGACAACGCTTACCATCCCTACAGAGCTGGGTTAGTCGGACACAAAGTGAAATGCACGAAGACTTACGCCAATATTCCACCCTTGAGTTTTCGCTCGGCCTTGGGGAAGTCCAGGCTAAGCTCGCCAGAGAAAGGGTTGAAATAGAACGGGCATTCGTCTTCAGTTAGATCAATTACTCCATCACACGGTTCAGCGGGGAACACGTATCTAAGCAAAGGTCGGAATGCACAATACTAGAAGGCAACTCAAGACTTACTCGCTCCACAGAGGATGCATGGATGTTGCCTCTCTTGCGGAGACTTCACCCGACTCCATAGAGTGCATCCACCTACTCAACAGTAAGTATACGCTTCGGTCATGCGAAATTTGACCTACGTCAACGCCTGCTTTTGATATCCTCTTAATGTGAGCGTAAACGTTGATGGAGGATTCATCTCTTTCATGCTCTGGTCGTGTTGTTGCGCCCTGTGGATACAGAATCAGATGGTGCTGTTGATGGAGGCATAGTTCAATCACCTCCGATAGATTAGGTCCAACTGATTGTCAGACAACTCTTCGCCCTCTTCGACTTCGATTTCCTCTCCATCACCCACTATCTCAGTCCTTGTCTTTGTCCCCGCCGGTTTCGGCATGGGCTTTGCATTCTGCCGCTCATCGCCACCAGGAGCCTGCCCATTACTTAAACCTCGCGCACCAGCGCGCGGTCGGAGGTTGATAGCGTCAAATAAAGTTAGGAGTGCAGTTTTTCGTTCACGAAGGGACTGTTCCCCCTCGGTTTCCTTGCCTTGCCCAAACATCACTTTCGGGTCTATGGAAGCGTCCGGTGCATTGACGGGTTTGAACGCCGAAGCAGAAATATAAACAGAGAGGGAGACGATCATGTCTGCACCTGAGTAGAGGACAGTCGGGCAATCGATCATCGTACTGCCCCTGAAGTCAATCAGACCTTGGCGGATGTATAAGCATTACCACGAGAAGAGAGCAACAGAAATGAAATTACCCATGTCTAACAACTTTGATACCCATCCAGAGATATCTTGGGGTAATCGTCCAAATTCTATCAACTTGGTCATGGAACGTGCTCTCGTCACACAAATGATGTACTTACCAAACCCCCCTTTGTTTGTAAGTCGAACAATCGTATCTGCCTTCCGTTTGACATTTTTGACTGGCTGGGGTTTGAGCATCGCCTTGAGGGTGAGCTGCTTCTTCTTTCCTTTGACCGAAGTTGATACCACATTGGTATCTTCAGGACCATCTCGTTCGATTTTTACTTCATCCCCTGGTTTAATATAACCTTTTCCCTTGACCGTGCTCCAAGCGTTTGGGACCAAGAAAGTACCCAGGTATGCGCCGTCAGACTTGATGGCATGTCTAGGCCTGGTGGACAATGAAAGGCGCCTTCTCTTTGCTGGAGGGGAGGAGGATCGAGTAGTCCGAGCCTCAGTCTGAGGAGAAAGCACAGGGGGAGGAGGAGAGGAGTCCCTCGAAACCATGGAAGACATGCTGCTGACGCTTGACGCGCGCGGGACCTCTTCAACAGAGGGCAGCTCGAGGTCGCTCCCAGAGTCATCGGCTTCACTTGTCGCGAGGGGAGTTATCGCAGGGCATGGAGGTTCCAAAGCTAAATTATCCTCGTCGTCGCTATCAGGAAAAAACAGTCGTTTTTCACGGACTTGTTGAGACGGGATCGGAGTAACTTCCAGTCGAGTGGATTTCATAAGGTCCATGTCCACAACGACGTCTTCCGACTGGTCTTTTTTCCCAGTGATCCTCGATGCATCCGGGTCATCTGGGTCGGTGAAGAATAGAGGAGTGTCGCTCATGTCAGAGTTCGTGTACCTCTCCAGAGGGTGACTATCGAAAGGGCGAAAATTTAGTGGAGCCTGTCACGGTACGCGTCGTGATTTATGGGTCGGTCACGACTCGCGTTATTTTGGTCTGTTAGGTCTCAAGGGCTTTGGACAACATGTACAAACAACTACTTCAATACGAATGATTCTGGTTTCTATACTCATGCGTCTGATCAACTGCAGTACCACGTCGGCCAGACCTACACCCACGTTACGCCATGTCTAGTATCATGAGTTGTCGCTTACGACCATTCGCCTTCTTCACGTCGCACCAACGTCCGTAAGTGCCTAGGTAGCGAACGATTGACATTGCATACATCTACTTGTACGTCTTCGTTAACAACATCTTCTATGAAGAGATCTTGATTCTACGGTACTTCCAACGGCACATCAAGCGCCTGGACAGCTTATAATATTATTTTAAAATGAACATTGAGATATCGACAGCCTGGCTTCTGGTAATACACGTCAAACTCCTGGATAGCCTAATACACCAGCCACTCACTATCAATTTACCCAGACTCTTGCGCTCTGGAACAACTTGAACCACGGACCCACACCATGCCAAGTATTCAGGAATGCGGGTGGGTACCAACTATTACTCTCAAGAGTGGTTGCCCGTTCAGGGTGCGGCATCAACGCAAGCACCCTTCCGTCCGGTGTTTGTACACCGGCGATGCCACCAACCCCTCCGTTGGGGTTCATGGGGTACACTTCGGTTGGCAACCCCTTGGAACCCACATACTGGGTAGCGATAAGACCTGCAGTTCGCAAGGCCTGCAGCTGAGGGTCACCGTTCGTGAAAGATGCCCGGCCCTCCCCATGTGCGACGGGGACAGGGAGTTTGGAGCCGACCATCTCGCGGAGGAACACAGAACGCCGTGTGGCCACGCTTTTCGAGACCTCAACCATGCAAACCCGCGCTTCAAATCGTTCGCTGGCATTCTGCTTGAAATCGGGCCAGTTCTTCGCGCCGGGTATCAGATCACGGAGATGACTGAGGAACTGACATCCGTTACACACGCCGAGTGTGAACGTGGAGTCGTTCTCGAAGAACTGCTTGAACTCGCGTCTTGCGAGTTCGTTGAGACGAACTGAGTGAGCCCAGCCTTTCCCGGCCCCGAGGACGTCGCCGTAAGAGAAGCCGCCACAAGCGGCTACCCCGCAGAAGTCGGCCAAGGTGACTTTGCCGCTGAGGATGTCGGACATATGTACGTCAATGGCACTGAAGCCAGCTGCGGAGAACGCCCAAGCCATCTCGATATGGCCGTTGACACCCTGTTCTCGCAGAATAGCGACTTTTGGACGATGCGTCAGATCGCGCGAAGTGGTTGGGTTGCATTCGAAAGTGAGCTTGTAGTATATGCCTTCGTAGCTTGGGCTATTTATGAGGCTGAATTCTTGCACCGCAGCCGTAGGGTTATCGCGAAGGCTCTGCATCCTAAACGACGTTTCTGACCAAATTTCTTGAAGCTGACCCCGAGTCCGAGAGAAGAGTATGCTAGAGTTTTCTCGGATAATGAAATTTTGGTTGGTGGGGTCTTCGTTCACACTACCGATCTCAAAGACCAAAGTGGTAGGGAAGCCTGCCTTCGTGAATATAGACTTCAATTCGGCAACTGCTTGCTTGCGCACTTGGATGACAGCACCTAGCTCTTCGTTAAAGAGCGTCGCAATAGCCTCTCCCGATGAACCCAACGGATCAAGTGCGATGTCCGCGCCGACCCGGCCCGCGAAGCTCATCTCCACAAGGGTAGTAAACAAACCACCGTCAGAACGATCATGATAGGCAAGAACCAGGCTTGCTTTTCTGGCAGCCTGGCAACCGCGGAAGAAGGCTTTGAGGACGGAAGGGTCAACAACGTCAGGTACCTCCGAACCGATCTCCTTGAACACTTGCGCCAGCGCAGATCCCCCCATACGCTTCTTCCCTCCAGCAAGGTCGAAAAATACAAGAACAGTAGGCTCGCCGAGATCCGTGCGGAGTTGCGGCGTCCAAGTTGTGGAAATGTCATCCACGGGTGCGAATGCAGTCACTATAAGCGACAGAGGCGCACTGACTTCTCGTTGTTCGTCGCCTTGTTTCCACTTCATTGACATGGACATCGAGTCTTTGCCGACCGGTACGCCAATTCCGAGCGCAGGGCAAAGCTCGAGACCCACGGCGGTGACTGCCTCGTATAATCCTGCGCCTTCTCCCTCCTTCGACGCGGCGCACATCCAGTTGGCGCTTAGCTTGACGAGGGAAATGTCCAAGATAGACGCTGCAACAATGTTGGTCAAAGATTCAGCAATTGCCATGCGTGCCGATGCGGCGGGGCTGAGGAGAGCTACGGGAGTTCTCTCCCCCATCGCCATGGCTTCTCCGGCGAGGACGTCAAAACCATAGGACGAGCGGGTGACTGCAACGTCAGCGACAGGAACTTGCCAGGGGCCAACCATTTGGTCGCGTGTAACTAGACCGGTGATGGACCGATCTCCGATAGTGATTAGGAAGGACTTTGACCCAACAGACGGAAGGCGAAGTACGCGATCAACTGCAGCCGAGATCGGGTCCGTGGTATTGGGAAGATAGGTGGACAAGGAGGTGTCGAAGTTGTTAAATACAACCTTTCGAGTTTTGTCCTTCCGCGACATGCGGGGCGGCTTGCCAAAGAGTGTGGACATCTTCAGGTTGATAACATCCTGGCCAAGGAGGCGGTCGGTAACGACAAGGACTTCTTCCTCCGTAGCGTGACCAACGACGGAAAACGGGCACCGTTCTCGTTTCGCAATGGCCTCAAAAACACCGGCTTTCTCTGCGGAGACAGCAAGTACATATCGTTCCTGGCTCTCATTGCACCAAATCTCCATCGGCGACAGAGAGGTATCTGCAACAAGGACGTCTCGTATCTCGAATGTCGCCCCGAGCCTGGAATCGTGCACCAATTCGGGTAACGCATTGGACAGTCCGCCTGCCCCAACATCATGGATGCTCTGAATCGGGCTGCCGTCTCTCAAGCCCACGCACGTGTCGATCACCTGCTGACACCGTCTCTGCATTTCTGCATTCTCCCGCTGTACGGATGCAAAATCAAGCTCTGCAGAGCTAGCTCCAGAGACCTGACTAGAGGCAGCTCCGCCCCCCAGACCGATTAGCATTCCGGGACCCCCTAACACGATGATCTTCGCGCCAGGCTCGATGGTCGATTTCTTCGCGAACCTTGGAAGCACGTTTCCGTATCCACCAGCGATCATGATAGGTTTGTGATAACCCCTGATTTCCTTCGCCCCAAACTCCGAGGCAGGGACAGACTCCGAGAATGTGCGGAAGTAGCCGGCAAGGGCTGGTCGTCCAAACTCATTGTTGAACGCACTTGCGCCTAGTGGGCCGTCGATCATGATTTCCAACGCGGATGCGATGTGGGATGGCCGACCAAAGTCGGTTTCCCATGGCTGCTCATGGCCGGGGATACGGAGGTTAGACACAGTAAAGCCAGCCAAGCCAGCTTTGGGCTTGGATCCTCGGCCGACGGAGCCTTCGTCGCGGATTTCTCCGCCGGAACCCGTTGCCGCTCCCGGGTACGGAGAAACTGCTGTAGGGTGATTGTGGGTCTCGACTTTGATGAGGATGGGATGGGGACCGAATTGACCCGAGGTATAGACTCGTGTTTCTTCGGATTCCTGAGCCCAGAGTCCGAATATAGGCAAGGTAGGGCCTCCCAGAACAGCCGCATTGTCGGAATAGGCAGAGATGGCTTTATTGCTGCATTTCTGTTCGGTATTCTTGATCATTTGAAAAAGTGATTTATCGCGAGGGACTTCATCGATGATCCACGAGGCGTTAAAAATCTTGTGCCTGCAATGCTCCGAATTAACCTGTGCGAACATGAAGAGTTCTGCATCAGTGGGGTTGCGGTTGATCGGAGAGGCTCCAGCAACGAAAGCATCGATTAAATAATCGATCTCGTCGGATGCGAGGGCAAGTCCCAGTGTTTTGTTGGCTGCAGAGAGACGTTCTCTTGCTGCAGCAGCATCCAGTGCTTCATCGGCTTGGCTCATCAACTCGACTGTTCGCAAAGGGCTAGGATCCTGATGTTTGAATATCACGTCTTCATGAGGTAGGGAGAGTTGGATGGATTGCGTCATGCGGTCATGGAGTAGATGCGAAATCTGGGAAACCACTGAATGGTCTAGCGTCTTGTCCTGTTTCAAATGAAAAACGTATGTGATGCCTCGCTCGACTCTCTCGACATGCTCTGCAAGGTTGCAAATAGCCGCTATATCTGTTGCTTTACTGCTCCAGGGAGATATGGAGCCCGCTCTTGGGATAATGTAGACAATGTTTTGACCACTTTGGAGGATGTCTGCCGTAGTGGGTAACTGGACATTGTCACCGTAGTCAAGAAGGGCATCGAGTGATTTTCTGTGGGGCGAATGACTTTTGCTGAGCTCCTGCTCAAGCGTCCGCGTGCGACATTTGACGAGATGGATGAAGAGAGCGTCGACGGACAAGATGTCGCGATCTATGGTCTGGACGTTGCGCAGAAGGATCTGGCGCTTTGTTTCTGTGAGCGCAGATGATCCATGGAGGACGAGCATGGTTATCTGCGGAAGAATTGAAACGCTGGCGTCGACTTATTAGCAGCGGTACTCACCCGTTGTGTTGGTGGATAAAGATCATCGAGTGTCTTGTCCAAGTTTGGCTATTTCAATGAAACGCGTGACGGACGCGTCTGTTAACACACGTCCATCATGTCCCAAGCAACGCCGTCGCGTCGCTCGAAACGCTACCAGCAACTCGTCAACCCAGTACACCCAAGCGCATGGGCAGACAAATCCACGTCTTGGTCGTCCGAACCATTCTACGTCAGACCCTCCACCCCAGATGACTACCAAGCACTTGCAGAAGACGAGAATTGGAAGGCCACATCTAACATGCAGACCGCGTTTTACCGCTCGTTTACCCGCTCCAAGTTGCTTCCACCTACGTCTTCCAGGGGCAAATCACGGTCGAGAACCGAGATGGGGACTCAGGAGGTATTCGGAGTCGGGGATACAGTGTGCGTGTCAACAGGCACTGCGAAGTATGAAAGTGTTGGGGTCATTGCATCCATGTGGGAGCTCAGGACAGACGAGTCGGAAGGAGCGTCGACCAACATGTTCATCCGGATACATTGGTTTCAACGGCCAATCGAACTTCCTAGCGTACGTCCGCGAAGGGAACACACCGACGTGAGTCATCGAATATCGACCTTCTAACCAGTCCTAACCTCATCGAAGAATGAAGTGTACTTCACCCTTGACACGAAAGCAATCTTGCCACCCCTGAATGTTGTTCGCCGTTGCACCGTTACCGACATACCCCCCCAGGAAAACACCACTCAGGACGCGTCCTCTGGGCAGAAAAGCTCAATAAATTTCAAACAACATCAGAATAATATCACGTTGTTCTACTGTCGCTTCGCCCTTGACTCCAGAAAAGGGATCTACTACGATTTCGCCTGGAGTCATCATAAACAGCGCGCGCTCTCAGAGTCAGACGAAGAACAGACTAGTGGAAGGTCTTGGAACGTTCCCGTGGCATCTCCAAGACAAAATACCCCCCGGACTCAGAAACGCCCAAGGCTACGCAAGATCATTGAGGCAGACGAGTTGTCGACGCGGGAAACGGATACCGACTACGAGTACCAAGAACCTGTGGAAGACAATGATGAAGACGAACTCCCAGTCACAGCTGATGATGGTTTCGACTCCGAGCCTGACGTTCACAGCGAAATGCTCGAGGATGATTTCCCAAAAACACCATCCCGGAAACGCAAACGCACTGTCAGCACCCCATCCAAGTCTACGCCCCGGAAAAGTCGTTCAACAAAGCTGGCCGCACCAACGCCTCATTCTAAAGCCGCCCTTCGGAAGAGAAATAACCGCAAAGGAGCAGTCGTGCGACTCCCACCTCCAGACCTGACACGAGAACATTATAAACAGCTGCAGAAGCTACCGCAAGACGCGTGGTTGAGAGCAATGCACGTTTTACATGTAGCTGCGCGTCCAGACATTCTACCTTGCCGAGGAGAAGAATACAACCGCGTTTTGCGCACGGTGGAAGAGCTCCTTGAAGAAGGTAGCGGAGGGTGTGTCTGTGGGTAATTCGGTGTCTATTCAGGGAAGCCTCTCACTTCGAGTTTGAACTCTCAGATATCTCAGGAGTACCTGGAACTGGCAAAACAGCCACTGTGCACGCCGTCGTACGCGAACTTAAGCGCATGGCAGAGAACGGGGTGCGTCTCGCATCCTTAATATGTGGACGTTGCCCTTACCTTCTCGCAAAGGAAACGATCCCATTTACCTACGTTGAGGTTAACGGACTGAAAATTCCAGAGCCAGCAGCAGCCTACAGCCTCCTTTGGGAAACGATCTCGGGTCATGATGTCTCCACAGAGGGTCATCTGAAAGTCAGTTCGAAGGAAGCACTAAAGCGGCTTAACAACCACTTCAGTGCTGGCGTTAGAGCAGGACCCGGTGGTCATGCATGGTTAGTGGTGTTCGCAATTGACCATGTCCGTGACTAACGACCCATACTTGATCTACCAGTGTTGTACTAATGGACGAACTAGACCAATTAGTCACGACAAAACAAGATGTCGTCTATAACTTTTTTAATTGGCCAACATTAGCCGGTTCGAAGCTCGTCGTGCTCGCGGTCGCGAATACGATGGACCTTCCCGAGAGGGTTATGAGTGGACGCGTTCGTAGTCGACTAGGTAAGAGAACGACCATACTCTTGGCTTAATTTAATGATGGTATAAAGGTATGACGCGAATAAATTTCCAGCCATATGTCACTGGCCAGCTCGAGGAAATTGTACACGCACGTCTTCTAGCTGCCAAAGAAAATCTACCCCCAGAGCACCAACAGGATGTCATAACTGCTGACGGTGTCAAATTTGCCTCCATGAAAGTATCTTCTATTTCTGGTGATGCTCGGCGCGTTTTGGACATCTGCAGACGCACTGTCGAACTTGTACATCCAAAGGGAAAGACTGCAGGTATAGACGATGTGAAGGAGGTCATCAAAGTGATGCAGAACAGCCCGACGGCTGCATTCTTGAAAGAGCTGAGTCTGCACGAGAGAATTATGTTGGCTGCATTGGTAAAGTGTATGAAGAGAGAGGGTGTAGAGGAAATCAGATGGGGGGAGGTAAGTTCTTCGACCATATATCACATGGTGTGACCTCAACTGTAGCGTTCGACAGGTCGAGCGCCAGCACCTCATCTATGTTGAGACCCTTGGAGAAGGAGTGTCCACTCGTGCGCCCACGCTTGGTGAGCTTACCTTCGTCCTGGACTCCCTCCTTGCATCGCGGGCGATGCTCATGGAAGATGGGTTCACGGCGGCACGAAAACCGGTGGGCGAGCGGAAGGTTATCTTGAATCTGGAGCAGGCTGAAGTAGAGAGAGTTCTCGGCGATGTCGGTGGACCTTTATGGAGAAGTGCACTCGGCGCCGGCGCGTAGATGGGGATGGGTACTTGTGTTTCACGTGCACATCTAATGTTCGCATGGGCTCCCACTCGTAACGAGCGACAGTGAAGAACTCAAGGTAACCTAACACTAAACAAGACGTCGTCGCGATAATAATGAGTTGGGCTGTAGTCAGTAGATGTTCCATGGTCCCTCTGATCGACTAGTGCCTGCCATAATTAACCATGCTGCGGATCTAAGTGCACCCTGCCGCTTAGCATTTGATCACCATGGTCAAGTTCAGCACCCTTTCCTTTCTCCGTCAACAGTGGACGGCAGTCCCCATTTCAAGCACTGACATCAGCGACAAGTCTATCGTGGTCACCGGCGCAAATGTTGGCCTCGGCTTCGAAGCCGCCGTTCATCTTGCAAGACTCAAACCCAAGCGACTTATTCTGACCACCCGCGACGAGGCCAAAGGCAAACAAGCGAAGCAAGGTACCACGGTCTCTACGCTGATTTGTACTGCCGTCGACTTACCACCTTCGTGCCAGATGTCGAACAGCGATCCGTGACGAAGGACATCGAAGCCTGGCCACTCGAGCTGACCTCTTTTGACTCTGTTCGCAAGTTTGCTGACAGAGTCGAGCTGGAGGACGTCCCGATAAATGCCTTGATTTGCAATGCAGCCGTAGCGACTGGCACGTACGCGAAGACGCAAGACGGATGGGAGACTACGTTCGTCCCCAAACACAGATGTATAATACTTTGCGTTGACGCCTCGCTTCACTTGTTAGACTGCAAGTGAACTACCTATCGACGACCCTGCTTAGCATCCTGATGCTCCCTCACCTCATCAAATCGTCAACGCCAGCCGATGCTTCGAGACTTGTCATCGTTTCGAGCGATGGCCATTTCCTGGCCAGAAAGCTCACCGATGCCACAAACTGGCCCAGCATCCTTGAGAAGCTGAACGACGAGGCATATAGCACGACTTCGTATGCGACCAACACCATTCACCAAACCCAATTCTGATTCGCTCCTGTAGCGTCATGGCGAACCGCTACGAACTGTCGAAGCGTGAGTGAACCATCGTACATAAGCACGGGGTCGTGATGTTGGCCCACCTTGTCTAACATTTGAAAAGTTCTGGAAGTCATGTTCACCCGCGAACTTGCATCTCGATTGCCGGATCCAACGCCCGTCTCCGTGTCGGCGGTCAACCCTGGATTCTGCCATTCCCGCCTCACGCGCACGCTCGAAAGCAATCCAGTCATCAAAATTGTATTGAACATGATGAAGATGTTGCTGGCGCGCACGACTGAGATGGGAAGCCGCACGCTCGTGCATCCCATTGTGGAACCGGGCGAGAGACTCAGGCACGGACAGTACCTGTCCACTTGTGAGGTCACCGAAGTGAGTGACTATGTGTTGAGTGAGGAAGGAAAGGAAATTTCGAGGCGTTTGTGGGTGAGTGGATTGTTGATTCTGCAATCTCGCAAAGCGACTTAGGACTCACGTGGATCCTTTTTGGTTCGCCCGAAGATGGAGACGGTTGAGATTCTAGGAAAGATCGATCCGAGAGTCAACCAGATCGTTTCGGAGCATTTGTCGGCCCGCTGAGCTCCTGGAACAGCTCTTTGCGGAAGGTCGTGTATGTTTTAGTTCTAGGTCGCTTTGGGCTGCCATGTGAATACTCTTATAATACTGTCTCAAAGCTCTCATTGTGTCGATAGGATAATGCGCCACCACTTAGCCTTTACTTGGCAGTGCTTCACAAACGAGCAGAACGAAGGTCTGAGATTAAGGTTCAATCAATCAATCCAGGGTTAAACACGTTGAATTTACGCTGAATACAACTGCCACCACCCGACTACCAGCGGAAGAACTACGTATGTGTGAGCATCGGAACAAATGGACTATCACTAAAGATACATCAATTATTGACTGTGATCCAGGTGCGTATGTGAGTGTGCGAGCTAATGGTATGTCCTTTAGTGAACAATAGTAATTAGTGACAGTCATAAAGTAAGTAGGTTGTCGTGATGTTGAAAGCAATGGACGATGATCGTAAGGCGCACCAAATGTTACAAGAATTACATGGCAAAGCCAGCAAATGGATCTGTGGCTCTCTTCGTATTCGCGGGGCTCACGGTGGCATCGTCATCAAAAGGCGTAGCAAACGGATCAACCGGGTCGCCTGGAGATGGAACATGCGAATTCGTAAGAAGACGTGATGTCGACCTGGTAGACTCATGTCGACTGGTGAGGCCCGCCTGCAGTGAGGCGACTGACGCGGGAACGGTTGACGAACGTTTGTGTCTCTCCTGCGAGGGGGCGTCAAGGTGGGAAGCGAGGAAAGTCGGATAGAGCGCGAGATGGATTGGTTTCTGAGACACTGGACGTTCTTCAAAGGCATTATGAAGTGGCATGGCTAGGGGACCGTGGTGGGGTGGAGTAGAACCGACATCCAAAGGAACGCTGGGGTCTCGCAGCCGGCCCGGAGGAGGGGGAGGTATAGTGAGAGGAATGGCCTTTTTCGGAGGGATGTTTTTCATCAAAGAAACCGTGGGAGGCACTGGCGAAACCGACCATACTGATGGAGGCTCTTCACGCACAGGGGAAGGTGTGTTATCAACCTGCGGGAAGTCTCTCGGTGTTGCCGCCGAGGCTTGTTCGATCGAAATCGTCAATCGCGGAGGAGAGCGAGAGTCTGAAGCGGGGATGTTGACCACAAATTCTGAAACAGTATCCTTCCGAGTCTTGGAAAAAAGTCTCGTCACAGGCTTGAACCAGACGGACTTTGGCTTATCCTCTGAATGTCCTCCAGTGGTTTCCGGCACTTTGTCACTCCTATCCTTGCCAAAACTCATCAGCTTCATAGGACGACTCACAACGCGGCGGGGTCCGGACACTTCGGGCTGCTTGTTTTTCGAGTCCTCGCGGAAAAAACTATCCCAACTCTTCTCGAAGGTGGGCTCTAGTGACTTGAGGGGATGATTGCGCGGGGAAGGTTGATTTGGCCGACGGAGTGAGCTTATATTGAAAGGCGAACGAGCCTCGGAAAGCGGCGTGAACGAATGCAAAGGAGGATCAGGTATACCCGGGCCCTTCTCGGTATCCCCCGGCGTCCCATCTTTGAATGGTATGACAAATCCCTCGAGGTCGTCTCGCTGTTCTTTCCGCCATTTTCGCTTCTTGTATGCATCCGCCCAGCTCTTGACGTATGAATGCCAGAATAAGATAGCGAGACCCATCAAAACAACCACCCCCCATAAACCCATGAAGATACTAAACATCAGTCGTTCTTTCTTCAACGACTCGACGTACGTCGCCACAAGCCTGCCAACGAGACCTTGAGAGTTACTTGAGCTGCCGCCAATTGCAGCAGTGGCAATGGGTTGTGTGATTTCATTGACGTCATCGGGTGAGAGGACAAGGATGGTCTCATTGACCCGGGGAAGATCAACGTTCAAGTTTTCGTTCAAGAAAGTGAGTGCCTCTTCAATGGCGTAGACTTTGGAACCAATCAAGCACTTGATAAAATCCTGTGCAGGCGTTTCCAGAATCGTCCCGTTGAAGACAGTGCCTACGAGATTTTGAATGTCGGTGTAGAAGTTGCTGAGCGTAGTATTGAGCGTAGTGGTGGTGCCATTCACCCAGCCAAAGAGGCCGTCGTTGATTGTGGACTGAACAATCTCGACCTTAGCGTTGATACCGCCGGCGTATACTGCGGACTGGTTGTACATGCTGTTGTTCACCTGCGTAGCGATTGCAGTCGAAAGGTCTTGTACGCTTGCGGCGGCTTGAGCATTGTAATGGGCTTCGAGGGGACTGATCGCAATGAGTTGGATCTGGACGGAGAGCAGTCCAAAAAAGCCGATGAGGAAGCAGGCTAGCGCGGGAGGGTGAAATATGTAGTGCAGCAACCAGCGAAAATGGATGTGTTGGGAGGGCGTGAAGCGTAGTCGAGCAGCCAGCGAATAAGCGATGCGAGTGAGCAGAGGATGTTGGGCGTCAGCTTGAAGCATGAGGAGATTGTGATTGGTGAGCGTCACGGACGGTGTCGTAGAAGGAGCAATATGACATGTCGTTGGATCGGACATCCAGGCCTCACGCGTGAACCGCAGATGACGCATAAGACAACCCCATTTGTACCACTCGAAGATCCCATGACCGACGAGGAGCAGAAAAAGGACTGCAATTAAAATAATGGTGCCAATCTTCGTGATCTGAAGGAGATCATTCCCGAGGTTGTCGATGGAGGAAGTATCGAGGCGATCGCAGAAAGCAATAGTGTTTTGCGTAGGCACGGGGAGCAGTGTAGGATCGAAGGTAAGGCCGAGAAGCGTATTGTTGATATCCGCTTTGACGGCCTCGAATGGCATGTCCACCCTAATAAACATAAGAATGCGTTTGTGAGCGGGAATGTAAGTAACCTACAAATCCTGGATGACGTCCTTGATGGAGGATACAGAGGGGAGCGAATTGTTGAGCTTAATCAGAGCGTTTTCAAAGTCTGTAGGGATGGTGATGCCTGAGAGCGCATCAAGACTTGAAACATTGAACTGAGGCGCTTGAATATTCCCGAATGGATTGACTTTGTTTATGGCATCTACAGCACTTTGAATGGCGGAGTTGACAGATGTGGCGTCACTCTTGAGACCTGGGACGATGCTGTTCAAGGTGCTTTGCAAAAAGGAAGTGATCTGGAGAGGTCTGTGAGAGACCTAAAGTTGGTGGCGGCATAAGACGCACCTCCTGAACTGCACTGATGAGAAGATTCAGCCCACCAACGACAACAAGCTCGAGAAAGCAAAGGAATGTGGAACGGTAGATGCTGATGAGAAAGTTGATGACCGCCTCCATGCACGTCAATGCTAGGATGAGAGCTTCACGAGCGCCGTTCATGGTCCCATTGACCGCATCTGCGAACTGGTGATTGGTTGCGATGGCCAGATAGCGCGGCATACTGGCAGCAGAAGTTGCGGCATGTTCAGCAGCCTGGCAAGCTGCGAGGAGATCGCCCTTTGCATTAACGATCGATGTCTGTGCTTCGTCTGAGGAAAGTTGTAGTCTGAAGATGACAAATACCAAGGAAATAACGGGATAGGCGAGCCATGTAAGAGAGAGAATGTGAGGAAGCTGAAGGTACGGTTTGAGCGACGTGGTATGTAAGTTTGAGTGAGCGTCGTAGAGTGGTGGCGGAGATGCGAGCCTTGATGGTGAAAACATTAGGGTCGACCTGCGACGTGAGAAGAAAAGGATGGGGTCGTAGACGAAGAGAAGGGAGGAAGGAAGCGACCCAATAAGAGGCGGAAATGGGCCATCCTCGCCTTTGTATTCTGTCCACTAACAACCTCATTGTTCCCTGCAACAATAACGTTTGCCATTCTAGTATGTATTACGTAACACCTTCCACATGGTCCCAACAAATGACAATACCGACTCCGCTCGTCTGAGTCGACTCCATAGGGTAAATTCCGTCGGGATATTCTTGCCAAACGTTGGCGTAAATAGTTGCTCGCTCGACGTTGCAACTTGCTTCGAGTTCAGTTATGTCCGCGAAACTCTCATTGTAGCGAGTCATACCCACCTGTGAAGGGGGTCCCACCCGAAGCACATGTCAGCGCGTTTTCCTGGATCCCATCATTCCATTCCTCCTCGTCGATATCGATACAGTCATGCTTATTGGTAGCATGCAAACAAGTGTCCCCGAGAGCCACAACGTCGTAGCGAGGCATTAAGAGCCCGTACGGATTGAAAACATTGTATATGGTTATGTTTGTTCACTGTAACTGTACATTTGGCATCGAGCAAGCCGGTCGTCGGAGATGGAAATAGGCTGGCATGGGTGATTGCTACAGCAATACTAATGATTGGTAGAGCGATTACAATGATCCCACTCGAAATACGCCGCTCCTTAGCAGACGCCATGCTTGGCCTCATTCAGGCTCTTTTCCTGTCCTTGATCGATCTCATTCAAAACCAGAAACCCGCTCGAAAAGATCCAGTCCGATATCATACGTCAATACTCTCTGGTCATCAATGGGTCCTTGAATTAATATCCGGACATCCCGACCGCATTCGCTGTGAGCTAGGGATGAAGAAAGAAGTTTTTTTACAGCTTCTTGTTGAACTATGTCAAGCGGGTCATCACGATTCAAGGAAAGTGACGCTTGAAGAGCAGGTTGCCATTTTTCTCTATACCTGCGTCACAGGCCTCACGGTGCGGCACGTTGGGGAGCGCTTTCAGCGCTCTAATGACACCATCTCCCGGTATGTGTTAGAGTATGTTCCATCATGTCCAACTAACGGTTTCTTAGGTACTTTCGAAAGATATTGGGCATCTTGTCCAGCCCGCCATTCTATACAACCCATGTTCAGTTCCCATCCGGTCGCACCATCCCGTTGAAGATATGGCGCAACCCCAAATTTTTCCCTTACTTTCAAAACGCGATCGGAGCAATCGATGGCAGTCACATTCCTGCCGCTCCTCCCTCCTACCTCCGCTCTATCTACCGTGATCGCAAGGGATCTGTGTCTCAAAACGCTCTCTTCGTGTGCGACTTCGACCTCCTGTTCACGTATTCGCTCACCGGGTGGGAGGGCTCCGCAACAGATGCCCGACTTTATGCTGACGCGATCACCCGTGATCTCCATATCCCCCCCAACAAGTACTTGCTCGCCAATGCGGGCTTTCCACTGCGCAGCAATCTACTCGTTCCATTCCGTGGTGTCCGATACCACCTTAGAGAGTGGGGACGAGGTTCGAAACGGTCAGTCACACTTTCTACATTTGTTCTTGTAACAATAATGACGCTTCGCACATAGTCCCCAGAACAAAGAAGAACTCTTCAACTTGCGCCATTCGTCTGCTCGGAACGTCGTCGAAAGGATCTTTGGGGTACTCAAACGCCGTTTTCGCATCTTACTACTTCCAGCTGAATTCTCAATCGAAATACAGGCGCAGATCCCCACTGCACTATGTGCGGTCCATAACTTCATCCGAAAACATGATTCCTTGGAAGATGACTTAGATTCAGACGAGACTGATGACGATGAAGAGCACGCGGAAAGTATTGATGACCTGGGCACGGATGGCGCAGCAGAAATCGACTCGGATGACAGCGTTCAAGCGATGCGCGATCGGATCGCAGAAGCCATGTGGGTTGATTATCAACGTCTGTTGGAAGAGAGGGATGCTGGGGAATCAGACTCGAGTATCGCAACGGACATATCAGAGAACGATCAAATGATTCTGTAGTACCATTTACACTAACATACAACAAGTGTAAGATAAAATAGGTACAACAAACCGACAGATACTACTCATTCGCGGGATCAGCGACAACCTCGGCAACAACACAATGTTCCTTGTAAATTCTCTCTGCGTACGCAGCACGCTCTTCAGGATGGAAAGATAAAAACATCGACGCCCTGTTTTCGTTTGAAGCAAAGAACTCCGCCACCACAAGAACCTTATCCGAGTTGCTCTTGAAACCCGGGACGTTGTAGAGCTCCTTGGTGGCGTCAGACACAACGCTGAGCGAGTTACGAAACCCGGTCGTGATTGTATCGCGTACGTTCTGGATGGCACTGTTCATGGTATGGATGGCGATCAGTTGGTTGCGATTCTCGTCTTGACTCCCGTGTGTCGCGCCGGTCCGTGAGACAGAAGTTCGGCTGCGCTTCTTCGGGCCTGCCGGACCACTGTCAGGGACAGATGAGGTGTTGGTTAAGGGAACAGAGCCCGTAAAAAGTTGAGTGGACGCAACGACTGATTCATCTTGGGACAGTACGGTGTGCGAGCGTTTGTTGCTTGACCTGGAGGCAATAGACGGCGTTGCCTCGGAGACGGGGATGCGAGGAAGCGTGGTAGCAGGGATATAGTGGGGTACCGGCAGGTGGGAAAGAGCGAGGGTGGGAATGCCCTGCTGGCTATCCACGGAGGGATGGTAGACGGCGCCGAGTGACGACTGGTCAGGGCTGGCAGCGTTGCCCAGCTGTCCTTCGATCTGGCTGGTTGTAGAACTGCTTGCCGCAGTTGCCGCAGTTGCACCGATGGTGCCATGGTAGGCGTAACGTCCTGTTGCAGATCCTTCGGGATATATCTCGCAGAAGAGATCGTAATACTCCCAACCCTTGTTGCGGAACGCTCTCATCCTTTTCCGTTGCTAGTACAAGTCAGCTATGGGGTGTGATATGATCAGATGGTGTTGTATTCGTACCTTTTCTTTGGCGGCGATCCACGTCTCGAAGACCTTTGCCGAATGCTCTTCGGTTATGTTGGCACCGTTGGCAACGGTGAAGCTGAATCCAGAATTTCCGACGTATTCTTGGATCAAGGAATAAATATCCTTCAACTATCAGAAAAATTCAGCATACTTGACGACTCGGAGGAGGGCATACGTTCATACCTGGGTGAGTTTATTCCTCACCTGGGACACGTCCCTCTTGATCTCACCATCGGCCTTGATGTGTTCAGCGGCAGCATTAAGTGTGGCCTTTTTGAAGCCTCCATCCCCTCGTTCAGCACGATGTTCATGGAGATAGTCGATCAATGCATCGGTCTCATGTTGAGACCACTTTGTTCGGTTGATGTTCATGTTGCTCATAAGCGAAGCACGGTATGCTTCAAGAACGTAAAGAATAGTGAGAAGTTGCTGGTAGATGTAGTATTCCACTTGGTCGGAGGCAAGGGGTTTGGGGCTCATGGCTGGCGTATGTACAGGACAAAGAAGGTTCTTAAAAATTTGGTCTCCGACGACCGGCTTGCTCGATGCCGGATGTGCAGTTACAGCGAACAAACATAACCATATACAATGTTTTCAATCCGTACGGGCTCTTAAGTGGGACCTTAAAACTTGTCATTAATTGCCAAAAATCTGTTGTGTATTTTCTCACCCTATATCACCCATCACATCTTTTCACACCCCAACAATGTCCAAGCCATTTCCCGGAAACTATTTCATCGTCAATGCATATAATCAAGGCTTGGCTGTCACTTACAGGAATGACAAACTTGGAGCCCCCCTGACTGTCAACCCATTTCTTCGCTCCCCCGATCAAATGGTTTGTTCATCATTTTCCTTTGAAATCCACACTCAGGATGATCCTGATTGACGTATGCAGTGGACAATTAGCAATTACTCTGACAGGGAGACACAAACCATCTCTCCTGCAGGCAGACCGTACCTCCAGGTCGCTCCTGGGTCTAGAGTCTACGACTTTGTCATGATCCTTCCTAGTGCTGGATACGTTTGGACCATCAAAGGGAATGGAACCTATATGTTCGTACTTTTCCCGTTGACTTAGTTTTGTGTGTTGAAAGCCTCAACTCGTACTTCAGCATTAAAGGTGATGACCCGGCATTCTATTGGACCCTCTATGGCTCAAACCCTGGACAGCCGGTCTCTAAGGGTTTCGCGCCTGACGACAATAGCGTGAATCTTACGCAGAGGTGGTTCTTACTGCCTGCCTACTAGGCGATTCAGATCGTGCATCTACCAAGTCAGTTAGA
>JBBPMO010000026.1:0-94624 GCA_038090315.1 Xanthoconium stramineum
AAGGCAATATGAATTTACTTGAGAGAAGAAGTACAGAATACATCTCTTGGAATTATTTATTGAAAACCCCAAGTCATGACAGATCTGGCATAAGGTCATTCATGCAGATGAAATGTGAAATGCTGCACATACCATATGAGGGTCAAAAAGTTTATCTGCACACTCACAGGTGAGGCGTCCAAAATTATTACCACAGTGACCCAACAACGACCTCTGATTCTCGTGAGTAGCCCGAGGTGTCGGATATTCACAAATTAGAATTACAAAATTGTGAGCCGACATTAACGATTTCTGAAGTTGTATTTATTTCAATTACTGTTGCTGCAAGTTCATTCAGTTGAAAAGGGGCTGTGGAACGAACACAACACGAGCACTTAAGACAGTAAAGAAATGGCCCATGAAAGAAGTTTCATATGCAGGCTGTGCCCAATATGATGTATGGTCGCCATGTTATGATACCATGGTGCAACATAGTACTGCAGGAACCTTCAACGGTTTCAAACATTGCAAAATGTTCTATGGCATGGCCATCTTTTCTCGCGATGAAGGGTGACATGAGGACGGCCGTCCAAGACGGCCACTTCGCAACACTGTGCTATGGAATAAGTTAAGTTGTTGACGGCGACACGGATGAGGTGGACGTCCGCCGTCCAAGACGGCCGTCCACTCCACTATGCTATGCTATGCTATGCAATGACTGGTTGTGGTGACATGGGTTGGGGTGGCCATTCCGGACGGCCACACTGAATGTCATAGAGGTGGACTTTCGAGTTCTGCTTGTTTAATTGAATTTGGGTGATCAATGAGCATGTAACTGATGTTGAAACATGTGCGTTGATCAATGTGGGCGCGATCGACTCATCCACGAAAAGAAGCACAGCGATCTGTATCAATAGGGCCTTATCCAGATTTGACTTAGGGTTGTGGGCAATCTGGATTACAATCTAGGGTTATCGATGGCTACCATATGGAGAAGATGGGTGGACAATGCGGATATACAAATTTGAAACCTAGGGTCACGGTTGCCATATGGAAGAAAGAACAGCTTTGACGTGGCATGTGGGCCTATCCGTATAAGGTAGACAATGCGTTTTTTGAATTGATCGCTTATTTGAATTGATCGCTTATGAACGCTTATACTGTGTGTACCACATGTGGACAACGCGTGTATCGGGTCAGGCAGAGTGATGCGGCGGAGTGGTGTGGTGGAGTGGTGTGGTGGTTTGCTTTGCGCTCCGACTGCATATATAAACCAGAGCAGTTTGCTCTGTAGGATCAAATCTTCCTTGCCCTTTCCCCCTCTCGCTCTACTCACTGCAAATGCCCTCTCAGACTCTTACTGCCACGCTGCTTGTGCTCGGAAATACGGAAGGCCTGCCGTGGACGACGCCGGAATGGCAAACGATTACGAAAGTTCATGGCGTACCCTGGAACACGGAAGTAGACGCACCGGAAACTGGACGGTCTCCCAATGTAGCTGAATGGACGAATCGAGTCGCGAATAAAGTCCAACAATTCGCAGAGAAGGTTTGGTCGATGGCAGGCAATGCCGATAAACAAGATAGTTTCGTGACGACGAAGAAGGCCGATAATGTATCGGAAGGTCGATCGAGTTGGGCCCAATTCGTCAAGGATCAGCAAGGTCATTGGGGAATTAACCGCATCATCGACAAGGTCTTATACGAGGCTGGTCGGAGTCTGTATCAAATCATGCGCGAATTGGAGACACGCAAAGTAAGTCAAATTTTGTGAGTTGACGATATTCATTCACGATTGTGCACAGCTACCGACAATCGAGGAAGCGATGGTTATGGACTGCCAGAAGGTTTTGGCCGAACAGTTGATGGGACAGGCCGTTTATCGGGGCAAGAGCAGTCTTCTTAAGCCCGATGTTGGAAAGTTCGTTCGTTCGCTTTTAGTTTCGTCGTGGAACCGGTACCGGAAGACCGTGCGATGTGACATGGACAAGATTTCCCGTGATGTCAAAATTGTGAAAGAAGCGTGGCTGGGTGAGTGTGATGACGCGTAGGTGCAGCAGATACTGATGAGTTGCAGCACTGACTGCGGATGGCGCCAAACCTACCGCAGGCCAAATTCGCCAGTTCTTGAAACACGTGCGGCCGCTAGTGCAGCTACTCACGAAATACGATGATCCGGAGTCACGCGACGAACTCAAGAAGTATCAAGCAGATATGGAAGCGATGCTCGCGGAGATCACTCATGATGATTCCGATCCAGACAAGGCGAAGCGTGAGTTCATAAATATCATCGTGATTTGAATTGGTGTTCGTGGTTAACGACGAGATAATCACAGGGTTACCGAAGGTTGTACGAGACGCATTGCGCAATCTCGCGAGCAAGGAAGATGTAGAAGACATCACGCGCATGCTGCTCGCATCGCTGGAAAATGTTGAATGCTACGACGAAGGAGCACGAGTTGAAGTGGAGCTCGAGGCCCAGATACCGATCGAGAACTGGAGCGAAGGAGTCGAAGATCTCAACGGATTCACAGAGGACCAACTATGGGAGAAGCTGGGCTTACCGGATAAGAAAATACCATTTTTCCAGGAATGGACCGATCCTGACGCACTCATCGATCCGTGGAGCGCAGAAGGACAGACGTGGCTCAAAGACTCGACGAAAGGACGACATCCTTTGAAGCCTCGCTGGCACCAATTGGTCGGGATTTACAGGATGCTGCAACGGATTTTCGAAAACAAGCCTGTCTTGTTGATGGACGGAGTAGGACTCGGCAAAACGATGCAGGCGGTCGGCGCTATCGCATGTTTGACATATTATCGCAAGCGTTTCGAAGTCAAGAAACAATTTCCAGGCGACTTTGGTGAGTATTTTGGAGATTCCGATATTCAGATCTTAATCACATTCTAGTTGGCCGCCGGTTCACGACAGAAGACGGGAATATACCCGACATTCCACATATTATCGTAACGCCAGTCAACCTCCGAGCACAGTGGGAGCGAGAAATCAAACGTTTTCTCTCGCCGGCCTCCTTCGACATTCTACCTTACATCGGTCGAGTCGACAATCGCAAGGATTGGTGGCAAGCCGTTTACGGAAAAAGTTTGCATAACGAATGCCATCGGATCATTCTCGCTGCCACCACCGTGAGTGTCAATTAACATCACTATAAATGCGTATCTTAATCAATTGAGTTAGGCCGTCCAATCAGATGCTCAGAGCGCATTTAATCTTGTGGACAAATCAGATTTCGGCAAACTCAAAGTCGATCAAGGACGCTACGATGCGAACGCTCCATTAACGGTATACGGTCGCCAATACAACTTCTGTATTGCAGACGAAGCACATTCAGCACGTAAACATAACCTAGTCCATGCGGCGTGTCGAGGACTTAGAGAAAAGTCTTTGACTGTGGTAGCAATGACGGCGACTCCGGTGACAACGAAGCCACAAGTAAGTCGCTTTTGTATATCAGTTGAAAGGCGCGTCTCATCAATTATCACAGGATCTCTTGATCATGGGACAATGGATGGGCATCGAGGGCTTCGGCGATGCCGACGAGCTAACCAAACTTAATCGAGAGATGACCCGTGCTGCTCGTGCCGATTCAAAGGCCCTGTGCGAAGCAGGAAAAGAAGGCTCCATTCTCCGCGGTGTTTTGACAGGTGGATCAAACAAGGCGACGCCAACTCTGGAAGTGCCCAAAGTCCTGGACGCGTGGATGGGCACGTTCAGACAACGATTCGCAAAGTTCATCATTCGACGGACCATCGATTCGGTCAGTCCCGACGGCGCGAAATTGTTCAGCATGCGCCCGTACTTCGAGCAAAATCTGAAGGTCAAGATGTTGGAATGGGAACAGGCAGCACTGCGCAAGTTCGCGAAGGACCTGATTGCAGAAAATCCCACAGCAGGCTCTGACACCCGCAAAGTAAGTTTACTATTTCTAATGGAGCGTTTCGATCAGAGCATATGGCCGTCTTCGACGGCCCTTGCGCATTAGTGTCTCGTCTGCGTGACGGGCGCGTGCGACGCACGCTAGCCAGTTCGGCCGTCCTAGCCGGCCATCCAACTTTGGGAACTTGGGGCCGTGCTCTTCGTTGACGTGTGAGGTGTGGCCGTCTTGGACGGCCATCCCGTCTTCCGCACTCGATAGTGATTTTTTTTGCTGACAACACATTATAAAATAGCATTTTTATATCGAATTCCGTCGATCCATGCTCCATCCTCGTCTCAACCCGAAAGCCGAGCAACATTGGGTGAATCCGAAGACGATGGAAACGTGGGAGAAGGAAAAAACAATCAAATTGGATACACTCGCGCAACTGGTCAAACGCCATCTCGCAGAAGACGGAAGACAACCGTTCACGATGCATGAAGATGGCCACACGCTAATTCCTGACCCCACACGTCCTGGGGAAACAGAGAAGTTCGATTACCCGGACAAGATTGTCATTTTCTCTGCATTCCCTTCGTCCAACGGGGCCATCCTGGATGTCAGTCAGTTTTTATATCTCATACCACCAGCTTACCGCGACGTTATTTGCAGATTCTTCGGTTGTACGATATCAAGGCTGTCGAACTGAACGGCAAGATGACCGTGAAAAAACGACAGAGTGCGCTCGAAGCTTTCCGCAAATCTACCAGCAAGGAAGGATATTGAGTATTGCTGTTGTCCAACGTAGGCATCGTCGGTCTTAACCTCGCCTTTGCCAACATCATGATTATGGTCGTACGTAAACATTTTGTTCGACAATCTCTGCGTACTAATTGTCCCACAGGACACTACCTGGTCTGCCCTCGACGATGAGCAGCTCAGAGGGTGGATATTCCGCTATCCTCAGAGCAAACAAGTCATTTTCTATCGACTCATTGCTCTCGGCACTCCAGACGTGTTCTTGAACAACCTGTCGTTCGACAAAGGACAACTTCACAGTGCGTTCATCAATGCCGACGTTTCCATTCGTAAGTGCTGAACGGTGTTCTAATCGGTTGCCGACTTTTCATAATAATATCACCCTTAGAACGACTCTTCGACGGTGGAGACGATGATGACGGACAGAGTATTCTGTCTTTGGCCACATCCGCCGATGACGACGCGCAACAGCAAGGGTCCGAAGAAGTGTTGCAGTCGAAGTCTCGAGGTCGTGGACGAGGTCGCGGGCACGGTCGTGGTCGAGGTGGAGCTAACCGGAAAGGCAAGCAGTGTGCACGAGATAGTGACGAAGAAGGCGAAGTCATCGCGATGGACGTCTCCGAGGACGAAGATACGGCCCCGGAAATGCAGGAACAACAAGAGGGTGAAGCTAGCGGGTCCAAGGCTAAACCGAAACGCGCTGCGAAGTCAACCAAACAGGCAGCCTCTCCCACGACGCCACCAGCCAATAAGACTCGCAAGAAGAAGCGTCAGGTCACAGGCGAGGACTTGTCGTTGGCACAGGCGGCGGCGGCGATGCACGTGGACGACTCTGCCCCGCCCTCTGCCTCAGTCGCGCCGCAACCGGCTGCTGGTCCTGCGATCAATCCAATCCCTCCACCCCACTTTGACCTGCCATCTCAGCTACACGAAGACGCTATGATGCAGGACGATACGGGTGATCAAATCGTCGATCTGCTCAATGCACCTGGTGGGCAGAATTCCCCAACCACCGACGACATGATTGCGAGAGAAGCGCTTGCCACACCACCTCCGATGGACATTGGGCCACCTGCCACCCATGATGATATCCCGTCCTCCCCGCTGTCAGATGTCCCGAACACGCAACCCGAAGTTGAAGCATCCACGTCGTACCCGTTACCTCATCGTGCTGCGCCGGTACCAAAGCGTCCCGAATCTCCAGTCGGGCACTCGGGTCAGCTTGGCAAGCTGAAGGATGGTAGTGGCGCAAAATCCAAGAAAAAGTCTGCTCGCCGCAAGTAACCGTTTCGACTTTTGCTCGTCTTCGTCTGGTACCATTTTCCTTCGTCGCTTCATGATATGAATGTATTTCAACGAATGTATCTTTCCGTACTTTCCTCTTACATCAGTTCCCTTCTTTTCCGTAGGTGTTGTTAAGGCATCGTAGTCTACAGGGTAGATTTGCCTTATGCTATGCTATCCATATGAGTTCTAGGCTAGGACCCCCATAGATGATTGGATGGCTGGATGGTTGGATGGTTGGATAGTTGGTTGGATGGTGGTTGGACACAAGTTGGATGATTGGAATGATTGTTGGATAGTTGGTTGGATGATGGTTGGATACAAGTTGGATGGTTGGAATGATTGTTGGATAGTTGGTTGGATGATGGTTGGATACAAGTTGGATGGTTGGATGGTGTTGGATGTGGTTGGACACAAGTTGGATAGTTGGTTGGATGATGGTTGGATACAAGTTGGATGGTTGGATGGTGTTGGATGTGGTTGGAATGATTGTTGGATGAATGGATGTGGTTGGATGGTTGGATGGTGGTTGGACACAAGTTGGATGATTGGAATGATTGTTGAATAGTTGGTTGGATGGTTGAATACAAGTTGGATGGTTGGATGGTATTGGATGTGGTTGGACAGAATAATTGTTGGATAGTTTTGGTTGAATAGTTGGTTGGATGGTTGAATACAAGTTGGATGGTTGGATGGTATTGGATGTGGTTGGACAGAATAATTGTTGGATAGTTGGTTGGATGGTTGGATGGTGTTGGATGTGGTTGGACACAAGTTGGATGATTGGAATGATTGTTGGATAGTTGGTTGGATGGTTGGATACAAGTTGAATGATTGGATGGTGGTGGATGTGGTGGACACAAGTGGGATGATTGGAATGATTGTTGGATAGTTGGTTGGATGGTTGGAATAATTGTTGGATGGTTGGTTGGATGGTGGTTGAATATAAGTTGGATGGTTGGATGGTGTTGGATGTGGTTGGAATGATTGTTGGATGAATGAATGTGGTTGGACACAAGTTGAATGATTGGAATGATTGTTGGATGGTTGTTGGATGGTTGTTGAATGAATGGATGTGGTTGAATGGTGTTGAATGATGTTGGATGGTATTGGATGGTTGAATGGTTGAATGGTGCTGGATGGTATTGGATGGTTGGATGGTTGCCAGGTGATGTTCTATTCAACAATGTTGACTTTAGATTCCACTTTGTTCCCAGCCTTGACATTTTTAACAAATAGCAAAATGAGCACACAACAATATGCTGTATTGAATGTGTGCATGTTAATGGAGGGTTACAGGACAGCCATTTTTATGGTAATATAACAATGGGCTCTCCAAGCAAGATCTTACCAGCACATTCACAGAAACATTCCTGGATTTAGGTTAATTTCTTTAACAGTACAAGTAAATAGAACTGACAAACATTTGATTAATTTATGAAAGCAATCCACATCCCAGATAGACTAACATATATAAGGGACTCAAGGTTGTCCTGACAGATAAGTTGATCAAAGAAGAAAATTCCCAACCATTTATGAAATCACAAGCTTTATATCTTCATACCATACAGCTCAACAGTATAGTATGACTAGTCTTGGAAATATGCAGATGTTATGGAAAGAAAGATTTATACTTGCTATCATGTTCACCAACACTTTCCAAAGTGGATACTTGGATGTGACAAGACACCTTGTATTGTGTAGAATAAGTGTAAAGAAAAAGTATAGTGGCAGAATGGTATAAGTACTATTGTTACAATTTTCTTCCTTTCTCATGTATTCTTTCTTGTCTCCATAGTACACTGACCTTACTTCCACTTTGCTCCTCTACATGAGGAGACTGATCTTTACTTACTTGCTTTTCCACATTCTTGTCCCACTTTATGTTTCCCTCTCTAGTTTCATGCTTCATTACAGGACTGTCCCTCCTCTTGACTATCTCTCTCTGTAGTTATGTGTCCCCTATATTCCACAAAGTTCTGTGACCTTCTACTTAGGTAATCCATAGTACTGAAATACCCATCCAGCCTGTATTTCTTTCTTCATTCTTGTTCTATGCAATCACAGCATTAGCCTTGTGAATCCACAACTCATCTGGTTGTGACCTAGTCTCCTGGCTCCCCCTCTGTTTCCTCACTTGTCCAAGGATGACTGGCAGATGACCAACAGCCATCTATACTTCAAAGGCCACATGTATATTTCTCCACATGAACAACAGGCCATCACTTGCTCCATACATGACTTTCCCACCACTGGGCATGCTGGATGTTTCAGAACCAAAGCTTTGCTTGAAAGGAATTTCTGATGGCCTGGTCTCTCCTTGTTTGTTAATGCCTTCATTTCTGGATGTGCAATATGCCAGCAGAACAAGGTCAACCATCACCCACCCACCCCCTGCTCACCCCCATTCCTTCTTCCTCATCCTTGTCCTTCAAAAAACTCTCAGTCAACCTAGTTATGGATCTCCCTTCTGCAAATGGATATGACTCATTGATGGTCATGGTCAACCATGGCCTTATGAAGGGGGTAATTCTCATCCCTTGCTCAAAAACCATAGATGCAGTGGAAGTGGCCAAACTTTTCCTCCACCACATGTTCAAATGATTTGGCCTCCATGACTCTTTGATATCTGACAGAGGCCCTCAGTTCACTTCCACCTTTGCCAAAGAACTTGCATGACTCCTTCACTATGATGTCAAGCTTTCTACTGCATATTATCCTCAGATGGATAGACAAACTGAGCAGACCAATCAGAAGATTGAAACATATCTTTGCATCTTCTGTGCCAATAATCCTTGGAAATGGACAGACTTTCTCTCCACTACTGTGTTTCATCGTAACTCCATCCCCCATAGCTCCACTAAAGTTTCTCCATTCTCCTTGTTACATGGATATGAATCCAGAGCATACCCACCTTTGGAAAAGATCTTCCTTCCGGCCCTGGAAAACCACTTAACAGCCCTGGAGGAAAGCCTTGGCCACACATGAAACAGCCCATTGTATCATGAAGAAACAAAATACTTGCAACTTTTCCCCTTGGAAAGTGGGAGATAAGGTGTGGCTGGAAGCAACAAACCTATGTCTCAATTACCCCTCTAGAAAATTAGCCCCCAAACAACAAGGACCCTTCAAAATCTCTCAAGTCCTCTCTCCACTCACATACTGTCTCCAATTACTGCCCACTTGGAAAATACATGATGTCTTTCATGCTACTCTTCTTTCTTCCTATAAAAAGACTTAGGCACATTCCAAACCCTTCAAAACCTCTGCCCAACCCAATTGGCACTGAAGAAGAATATGAAGTTAAGCAGATTGTTTCACATTGTGGAATTTCAGGATGCCACAGGTACCTGACCACATGGAAAGGATATCCATTGTTGGAGAACACTTGGAAACCCAAATCAAACCTCCAACATGTGTCAGAGATACTTGGCTCTTATAAATGGACCCACTAACTCAACTACTTAATCACCACACCATGCCCTTCACTCCAGCACACGACAACACCCTTTCCATCAGATGGGCAGACATCCCCTGGAAATTGGGCCTCACTGTCTACCAGCTTAAATAATTCACTACTGAAATGGCAGGAAGAGGCATCTCTTCATGAGTACCCCCCTGCACATGCCCATGGCTGCCTTGAATCCCTACCCAGCCTCTCCCAATCCCACTACTCCTGTCATTATCTTGCTTTCCCTCTACCTTGCTGCTTTATTGATCTCTGCTCTCATTCTTTGCTACCTCCACCAGTGTTCTAGCTCTCCTCCATACAAATGCCATATTTTCCAATCTCTCCCACTTATGAACCTTCCCACTCACCCCTGCCTGACTCTGTGCCCATTCAAATCCACTCCCTTCCCACATCTCACATCCACACTCTTTACATTCTTGTCATTGCTACTCCCACCATCCTCATCACTGTCAAAGGACTTTCTTTCTACCAACAAGACATCTCCTGTCAACTCCTGGTCCAACTCCTCCATCATGTCACCCTTGCCCAACTCTAGCATTTCCTGTTATGATTGACTACCTAGAGGGTACTTCTTTTCTTCTTTGTCACTCTTACCATTGTATGCTTCCTTTAGGACTTTGCCAATATCTGGAGGACTGGTATGTTTTCTCTCTTGGTCCCCAGTCTTTCTCTCTTGCACCCTTTCTCAGGACGTTCCTACCCCTGTTCCCCTTCTGCTCTTTGCTTCCTGAGTGGGGTAGGTTCTTCTATTGATTGTTGTCTTGTTCATTGCCTCCTTGAGATCCCTGCAGACAGCCTTATCTCCCCTAGGTAGTTCTTTCACACTCCCTCATATCCCCATTGATTCACCTTGTTCTACCAAGTTCCATTACATTCCATGATGATGCATCACATAGTACTTATACCTTACTGCCACTGTACTTTTCCTTACACTTATTCTGTGCAATACAAGGTATCTTGTCATGTCCAAGTCTTACCTTGTGAAATCCCTCATAATCCAAGAACTTGTCTCTAAACTTTCTAAGGACATTGTGTCTCTTCGTGAGCACCTCCCTTAAGAAAGTTCGTACAAGACCGTCCTTTGTTGGCAGATATCTTCTGTGTAACAAAAGAATAAGTGTTCACCTTAGTCCCTCCTACTTAGGAGTAGGACTCACCCACCAGTAACAAGATTTCCTTTTGAAGACCCAGAGTTAGTTGGAACCCTGATGACATTAACCCAGATTCCAACCCTAGTAACCCCCTTGACCTAGCAACCACCCCCCAGTCCTCAAACACCTTGTTACCACCCTACATACCCCCCATGGTTAACCCCAATATCATGATTCCCCCAGCAGGTAACCCCATGTCCACCCAGTCCACTGGCGCCTCAACAGCAACCCTGTCCAAAATCAAAACTGCACTTCCTGCCTCATTCTTAGTGAAAACCTTGGAGGCATCCCAATGGCTCAAGGCCATGAATGTGTACTTCTCAATCAACCCCAAGATCTACCACTCAGATGAGCTGAAAATCACCCTTATCCTCAGTAAAATGGATTCTGGGAAAGGAGTAGCTTTCTCTGAGAAATGGTACGACAAGATGGCAAACACCAGCATCAAAGCCAAAGAGAAAACCCTCACAGAATTCACCAAGGACTATAATCTGAATTTCAATCCCTTCGACACCAAGATCAAAGCCAGATGAGACCTGTCCAAACTAGTCCAGAAACCTGGAAAGGACAAGGATGGAACTCCTAATGATGGATTCCAGGAGTACATCAACAAATTCGAAAACTGTGCAACCAAAGCTCAGCTCAAAGATAAACTCACTGCTGTAACCCAATTCTCCACCAGACTTGATCGACAAATCTCTACCATGATTTTGTCTATGGCATCCCTGCCTGATGACCTTTCAGGATGGATCAAGAAGGCACAATTCTTCCATGGTCAGAAACTACACATCAACAAGTTGAGGAAAAGCACGCACTACCCAGGGTTCAAAATCCAAAACACCCCAGCCCCTTGAACCTCTCGTGACCCCAACATCATGGACATCAATATAGTCAGACTCAAGAAACTTACCCCCCAGGAATGGGCCAAATGCATGAGGGAAGGAAGATGCTTCAAGTGCAGGAAACCTGGTCATGACACTAAGAATTGCAGAACTAAAACAAACACAGTGTCCAACCCTTCTCGTTCTTCACAACAAGTTCTTCTTGCGGAAGAAACTCCAACCCCCACTTTGCCCACCAAACTGAAATCTTCTCCTTTTGCTAACTATGCCCAATCCTTGGGAAAGTCTGAAGAAGAACTTCTCCAGACCCTGAAGCTCTGCTATAAGGAATAGGACAAAGAAGTGAAAGCAGCTGAAACCTTCGAAGAACTGCAGGATTTTTAAGGAGGGAAGATGTTTTTATGTTGTTTTCCCAGGTCAACCATGTACTTACTGCTCTGCCCAATGAGAGAACTCTGTGCATCCCTGTAAAGATATCAGTAAACAACCAAATCATCAACACCACTGCAATCATCGACTGCAGTGCCACCAGAAATTTCATTGACCCAGGACTCACTGCCTTAATCAAATTCCCCTTACAAAAGCTAGAAAGACCAGTCAAGGCTTACAACGTGGACAGCACCACCAATTCCAAAGGGAATATAATCTGGGAAACCCACATCAATCTTCTTTTCCCCAAGCATGCTGAAAATGTTCATCTTATGGTCCTAAATCTGGGATGAAAACAGATCATTTTAGGAATGCCTTGGTTAAAGAAATAGAATCCAGTGATCGACTGGATAACCAAATGAATAACCATTCCTCAACCAGTTGGAAGGAGGGACAATGTGCCTCTTCGTGAGTGCCTCCCCTCCTGAACTGAATCCCTTGCCCCACAAAGATACATCTTACGATGGTTGGGAATGGACGCTGATCTCAAAATGGCTTGTTGTTTTGAGAAATGGAAAGCCTGGCTAGCTGGGGAAAATATTGGGAAAATCACAATCTCCACTCAAATCGTGCAGGAGACCAAGTCCCAGGAGGCCACCCTACTGGACTGGTGCAAAGACTTTGAGGACATATTTTCTGAGAAAACCCATGAACAACTCCCACCTCATTGTCCATATGACCATGTCATCGACCTTAAACCTAGCTTTACTCCTAAGATCACCAAAGTATATCCCCTCAACTTCCAAGAAATGGAGACCTGTAAAGCATTCATTGAAGAACATTTGAAAACTGAACATATTGTTCCATCCAAATCCCCCCAAGCTTCCCCATTCTTCTTTGTCCCAAAAAAGAATGGCACCCTCCACCCTTGCCAAGACTACCGATACCTCAATTCACACACCATTCAGAACACATACCCCCTGCCTTTGATTCCCCAATTAATTGATGACATAAAGGACTCTACTCTCTTCACAAAATTCGACATATGATGGGGATATAATAACATCTGGCTCAAGGAGGAGAACCAGTGGAAGGCAGCATTCATCACCCTGCTAGGATTATACAAACCAACTGACATGTTCTTTGGATTCTCCAATGCACCCCCTACATTCCAGGTGTTCATGAATCATGTATACGCAGACATGACTGCTGAGAAATGGCTTAAGGTCTATATGGACGACATGAGCATCCACACCAAGGATGATCTCACCCTCCATCACAAATGAACCAGAAAAGTCCTCCAACACCTTCAAGAACATGGCCTAACTGTCAAATTATCCAAGACTGTGTTTGACGCCCCAAAGATGGAATTTCTAGGCCTAATCATAGGACAGGGAAAGGTAGAAATGGACAAGAAAAAGCTTGAAGCAATCGAGAAATGGAAACCTCCCACCATGGTGAAAGGAGTATGATCTTTCACTGGATTTGTGAATTTTCATAGGAAATTCATCCCCAATTTCTCCAACATTGTTGCACTGCTGAACCTCCTTACCCAGAAAGGTGAGCCCTGGAAGTGGACCTCCCTCCAGCAAACCACTTTCAACAAGCTGAAATGAATTTTCTCCTTCCCCCCAGTACTTCAAATCCCCAACATCACACACCTGTTCTCTATCATGACTGATGCCTCCCTCTTAGCCACTGGAGCAATCCTCCTTCAGACCGATGCCAACCAAGACCTGCATTCATGCATCTACTTCTCTTGGACCTTCTCCCCTGCTCAACAAAACTATGACATCTATGACCAGGAATTACTTGCAGTGATCTTAGCTCTGGAGGAATGGTCCCAATACCTCCAAGGAACCCAACATCCCATTACCATTATCACTGACCACAAAAACCTTTCGTACATCAAGGACCCCTGGAAACCGTCCAGATGACAAGCAAGATGGTCGCTATTTTTACAGGACTTTGATATAGTCTGGCAAGTCACCCCTGGAACAAGAATGGCTCCTGCAGATGCCCTCTCCAGGAGAGACTCTGTTGACACTTCCATGGACAACACTGATATAGTCATTTGCCCTGAACCCATGGTAATCAGGGCCCTAGATCTCACCCTTGCCAGACACATCCAAGCCTCTTCTACCTCTGACCTGCTAGTCCTATGTGCAATTGAAAATTTATGCACTGATATACCATTATTCCCCCACTCCTCCATAAAAGGTTGGACATATGAAGGGGGTCATGTGTACTACAAGGGACAAATGTATATTCCACCTGATGCCTGTCACACCCTCATATCCTCCCTTCACTCTTCACCCTCCCTCAGACACACAGGCCAATTTCACACCAAAACTTTCCTTGAATGTGATTTCTGGTGGCCCGGCCTCACCCCCTATGTTAACAAATTCATCAAGGGGTGTGCTGTATGCCAACAAAATAAGATAAACACTCACCCCATCTGCCCACCACTAAACCCCATTGCTTTCATGTCCACCCTTCCCTTCAAACAACTCTTGGTTGACCTTGTCACAGATCTCCCCAAGGTGCACAGGATGGACTCCATTTTGGTTGTGGTCGACCACGGCCTTATGAAGGGGGTAATTATCATTCCATGTTCCAAAACCATCGATGCAGCCAGGGTAGGAAAACTCTTTTTCACCCATGTCTCCAAACGCTTCGGACTGCATGACTCCCTGATATCCGACTGAGGCCCTCAGTTCACCTCAGCTCTTGCCAGAGAATTAGCCTGACTTCTCAGATATGATGTCAAACTCTCCACAGCCTACCACCCACAGACTGATGGACAAACAGAACGTGTCAACCAGGAAATAGAGACCTATCTCCACATCTTCTGCACCAATCAACCCCAGAGCTGGCCTAATCTCCTACCCACCACTGAGTTCCAGCACAATTCCACCCCTCACCATTCCACCAAGGTTTCCCCCTTCTCCCTCATGCTCAGAGACGAACCCTGAGCCTATCCTTCCATCGGAAAGACCTTCCTCCCCACATTAGAAAACTGCTTAACCACCTTGGACAAAGCAAGGAAGGAAGCACTAGCTGCCCATGAATTGGCCTGATGGATCATGAAGGAATGACTAACCAGAACCTTCTCCCCATGGAAGGTTGGAGATAAAGTATGGCTGGAGGCCATGAACCTTTGCCTACAGTACCCAAGTAGGAAGCTAGCTTCTAAATGCCAAGGTCTGTTCAAAATCTCCCAGGTCCTATCTCCAATTGTATATCGCCTCCAACTACCCCACATGGAAAGTCCACAATGTCTTCCACACCTCCCTATTATCTCCATTCAAACAGACTGCCACGCATGGTCCCAGCTTCTCCACACCACCCCTGGATCTAGTTGGATCAGAAGAAGAGTACAAGGTAGAAACCATCATTTCCCATAAGGGTCCCCCTGGCCAAAGAAAGTACCTGACCGCATGGAAAGGTTATCCCTCATCAGAGAACACCTGGGAACCTGAAACCAATCTCAAACATGCTGTTACACAAGTCGACAGACTAACATCAAGGTCAAGATACTTACTTTGAGGGAGGTACTCATGAAGAGACACTACATCCTCAAGGTAAGGCAAGGGTTTAAAACAGGCAATGAGGAACTAAGTCACAACTTAGATGAGTTGTGGATTCATTGGACTGACACTATTATTGCATAGAACAAGAATAAGGAAGGGAATACAGGCTGAGTGGGTATTTAAGGACTACAGATTACCTAAGGAGGAAGGTCATAGAACTTAGTGGAAGGTTGGGGAAACATGACTACTGTGAGAGAAGTAATCAAGTGGAGAGACAGTCCTGTAGAGACAGAGAACTAGAGGGAAAACATGAGAGGAGAGGAATAGGACAGAAAGGCAAGTAAGTATTGATTGGTCTCCTTGTAAGAAGGAGCAAAAGAGAAGTATGGGCATCATACTATGGAGATGAGGAAAAAGGCATGGAAAAGGAAAGAAATTGTAACATTACCCCCTTCATATATTCGAGCCCCAGGCTCAACACATACCATTTCCCTAGTTGTCATCCACAAGGGTGTTGAGGTCATCATCATCAGAATAGATTCCCCCATAAGTGTAGCAAGCTTCTGGCTGGGTAAATGGGTTGATTGGGCAGTTATCAACCATGTGCCCCGGGGTGTTACATCTACCGCAGATCCAAAGATTGCAAACCTCATCTGAGTGTCCCCATCGATGACAGAGATCACATTGGGTCGCCAGACAATGATGTGCCACATGGCCTGGCACCAATTCCTCACAGGTAGGACAGGTGTATAGGGGACAGGAGAGCCCATGGTGACCAAGATCCGAGCAAACATCACATTGGGTGTTGGGGGAGTCAGGGCAGGAGTTTTGGACAAGAACTCAAGAGGAGGAGGAGGAGATCCATTGTCCTTCAGTGACCTGGATGCAGATGACATCATCATCAACTACTGAGGAGGGAGTGGGTGAGGTGGGACATGAGGAAATTTGAAGGGTGAGGGGAAGGGCAGTGGGAGAGGGAACGATTCCTGTTTGTCCACGATAATGTTGTTGTTCAGCTCTGGTGAGGGAGAGGTAGACTTGTCAGAAAGCTGAGTAAAGGACTTTGCTTGGGAGCTCCTCCAGGTAGTGGTGGAAGGAATGGGTGTGGAGCAGTTCAAGGATAGGTCCAGGCAAGAGGGAGAGAGTGGTGTGAAGTGGGAGTCCAAATACATCAGGTAGGTCGCTCAGGCAGGCTCTGAAATGCTGGATTTGGGTGAGGGCAATGTGGTGGAGAAGTTGGACAAGGAGTTGGCAGGGGATGTTGGCTTGGTAACTGGGAAGTCCTTCAATGGCAATGAGGATGACAGGGGAGGCAATGATGAGGGTGCATAAAGTGTGGATTCTAGACGTAGGGAGTAGTGAGAATTGGATCGGTTGAGAGTTGGATGGGGGTGTGTGGAAAGGTTCATAAGTGGAAGTGGTCAGGAGGTATGGCATTTGTAAGGTGGGGGGGTGGAGTGTCAATGAAGATAATGTAGGAGAATAGCCGAGGGTAGGAGGGCAGCAAGCTAAACAAAAAGTGCAATGATGACCAGTGTTGTGGGGTTTGAGGACATTGGATAGGAAATTGGAGCAGCCACGGGCATGTGCAGGGGGGTACTCACAAAGAGATGCCTCATCCTGCAATTTCAGTAGTGGATGGGGCAGCTAGGTTCCTTACAGAAGCAAGAGTGGGTTTTTGCGTGGTTGAGGTCCAGGTGGTTGCATTGAAAATAATCAAGCTGGTACTTAGTGAGGCCCAACTTCCAGGGGATGTTGCATCAGCAGATGGGGAAGGCGTTGTCATGTTCTGGAATGAAGGGCATGGCATAGTGGTTAAGTAGTTGAGCTGGTGGGTCTGCTTATAAGCTCCAAGTATTTCCAGTGCACATCGGAGGTTGGATTCCAGTTCCCAGGTGTTTTCCACCAAAGAGTATCCTTTCCATGTGGTCAGGTATTTGCGACGTCCCACAGTGCCTCAGTGTGAGATGATTTGTTCCACTTCATACTCTTCTTTGGTGCCTATTGGGTTGGGCAGTGGTTTTAAAAAGTTCAGACCATGTGCTTCGGTTTCTTTGTAAGGAGAGAGAAGGGTGGCATGGAAGACATCATGAATCTTCCAGGTGGATGGCAAGCAGAGGCGATAAGTGAGCAGGGAAAACACTTGGGATATTTTGAAGGGACCTTGTCATTTGGGAGCTAGTTTCCTGGAGGGGTAGTTGAGACAAAGATTCATTCCCTCTAACCACACCTTGTCTCCAACTTTCCAGGGGGAAAAGTTCCGAGTGTTTCACTCTTTCATGATCTGTCAGGTTGTTTCATGTGCTGCTAAGGCTTCTTTTCAAGCTTTCTCTAAGGCAGTTAGACGGCTTTCCAGGGCTGGGAGAAAGGTCTTTCCCAGGGGTGGATATGCTCTTGGTTCATATCTGTGTAACAGGGAGAATGGTGAAACTTTAGTGAAACTGTGTGGAACAGAGTTATGATGAAACTCAGCAGTGGGAAGGAAGTCTGTCCATTTCCGAGGGTTGTTGGCACAGAAGATGTGAAGATATGTTTCAATCTCCTGATTGGTTTGTTCTGTCTGTCCATCTGTTTGCGGGTGGTATACAGTGGAGAGTTTGATGTCAGAATGGAGTTGAGCTAGCTCTCTTGCGAATGCAGAGGCAAATTGTGGGCCTCTGTTGGATATTAGGGAGTTATGGAGGCTGAAGCGTTTGAATACATGGTGGAGAAAATGTTTGGCTACCCCGGCAGCATCTATGGTTTTGGAGCAAGGGATGAGAATTACCCCCTTCATAAGGCCGTGGTTGACCATGACCATTAATGAGTCATGTCCATTGGAGGGGGGAAGATCAGTAATGAGGTTGACTGAGAGTTGTTTGAATGGCAGTGGAGAGGAAGAAGGAATGGGGGCTAGTAGAGGGCAAGTGGGGTGGTGATTGACCTTGTTCTGTTGACATATGGTGCATCCAGATATGAAGGCATTGACAAATGAGGAGAGGCCTGGCCACCAGAAATCCTGTTCTAGCAGGGCTTTAGTCTGAAAACGCCCTGCATGTCCTGTGGTGGGGGAGTCATGGATGGATTCCACAATGGTTTGTTGCTCATGCAGGGGAATATACATGCGGCCCTTGAAGTATAGGTGGCCATTGGTCATATGCCAATCATCCATGGACAAATGAGGAAACAGGGGGGATCTGGTCTTTAGATCTTCTAGTGCTCTGAGTGCAAGTGGGTCAGATTCAGTGGAGGCTTGAATTTTCTGAGCCAGGGCTAGGTCTAGTGCTTGGATGACAACTGGTTCCAGACATATGGATGTTTCTTGGTTGTCCAGGGTGGTGTCTATGTGATCACATCTGGATAACACATCTGCTGGGGCCATTTTAGTTCCAGGGGTAACCTGCCATTGTATGTCAAAGTCTTGTAGGAATAATGACCATCTGGCCTGCTGTCTGGACAGTTTTTGAGGGTCTTTGATATAGGAGAGGTTCTTGTGGTTGGTGATGACGGTAATGGAATGTGTGGTCCCTTGGAGATACTGACGCCATTCCTCCAATGCCAGGATTACCATGAGGAGTTCCTGGTCATAGATGTCATAGTTGCGCTGGGCAGAGGAGAATGTGTGGGAGAAGTATGCACATGGATGAAGGTCAGAGTTTTCATCTGCTTGCATGAGCACTGCTCCTGCAGCTAACAGAAAAGCATCAGTCATGATGGAGAAGGGATGAGTAATGTTGGGGATCTGGAGAACAGGAGCAGAGGAAAAGATGTGTTTAAGGTGTTCAAAGGCTTTTTGTTGGAGTTGGGTCCAGATCCAGGGTTCTCCTTTGCGGGTAAAAGGTTGAGGGGGGCAACAATGTTGGAGAAATCAGGAATGAATTTCCTGTAAAAATTGGCAAATCCAGTGAATGACTGAACTCCTTTGACTGAGGTGGGGGATTTCCATTTCTCTATGGCCTCCAATTTCTTCTTGTCCATCTTGATTTCTCCCTGGCCAATGATCATGCCTAAAAATTCCATGCAAGGGGCATCAAATACACATTTGGATAGTTTAAGTGATGGCCCATGTTCCCTGAGTCATTGGAGTACCCATCGAATGCGTTCATGATGGAGGGCTACGTCATCCTTAGTGTGAATTCCCATATTGTCCATGTAAATCTTTAGCCACTTTTCTGGGAGCATGTCTGTGAAGATATGGTTCATGAAAGCCTGGAAGGTGGGGGGAGCATTGCAGAATCCAAAGAACATGACAGTGGGTTCAAAAAGTCCCATGGGTGTGATAAAAGCAGCTTTCCATTGATCCTCCTCCTGGATTCAAATGTTGTTGTATCCCCAATGAATGTCGAATTTAGTGAACAGGGTAGATTCCTTCATGTTGTTGATGAGTTCTGGGATGAGGGGGAGGGGATAGGTGTTTTGGACGGTGTGGGCGTTCAGGTAGTGGTAATCTTGGCATGGGCGAAGGGTTCTGTCCTTCTTTGGTACAAAGAAGAAAGGCAAGGCTTGGGGAGATTTCGAGGGTACAATTTGTCCCATCTTGAGGTGTTCTTCGACAAAGGATCTGCACATTTCCATCTCCACTGGGTTGAGAGAGTAGACCTTGGCAATCTTGGGAATGAAGTCTGGGTGAAGTTCAATGGTGTGGTCATAGGGACAATGGGGAGGAAGTTGATCATGGATTTTCTCTGAGAAGACGTCTTCAAAGTCCTTGCACCAGTCAGGTACAATTGGTTCAATTGATTGGATGGATTGAGTGATCTGAATGGAAATGGTGGTCTTGTTGATCTGTTCTCCCTTCAGCCATGCTTGTTGTTTGTCTAGTCTGCAGGAGATTTTCCGGTCTGCATCCAAGCCTAGCCACTGGAGGAGGTATTGTTGGGGAATATAATCTGGGGATGGGAAGGTTGGGGATCTTGGGATGGAGACTGTGTTTGCTGGCCAGTCAATTTTGGGATTCCACTTGCATAGCCAAGGCATTCCTAGAATTACTTGTTGTCAACTGAGGCTGAGGACCATGAGGTCGGTCTTCTCTCTGGATTGAGGAAAGAGGATGTCTGTGTGGGCTTTCCATCTGATGGTTCCTTTGGTGTTCGTGGTCCCATCCACATTGTATGCTTGAATGGTTTGGGAAGGCATTGCAGGGTGAAGTTTGCCTTGGATAAAAGGCTGATGTCAATGAAGTTTCCAATAGCCCCACAATCAATGAGAGCAGTGGTCTTGACAATTTGTGTTCCAGTAGCCAATTTGATAGGGAGACGAATAGTTTGTTCATTTGGCAAGGCTACTAATACATGGGACAGGTCATGGGAAGAAGCCGTTGAGGCAACTTCCCGAATTAAAAATCCTCATTGTCCAGGAAAGTGGTGGCTGTGGCAACTTCTTCTCCATCATCCTCATAGCAGATCTTCAAAGTTTGGAGGATCTCTTCAGTGGTTCTTCCCTTAGTGGTGAGATTTTGGATGTAGGCATCAATGGGGGTGATGGGAGCAATGGCAGTGGGTATTGTGGGGGTGACAGAGGTTTCAGTGTTCCTGACTTGTTGAGAATGGTAATTCCCCTTGGGTTTTCTGGGGGCTTAAGAGAAGCGACATTCATTAGCACTGTGTCCCTTTTTACGTCATCTAAAGCAAAGTCCCTCTCTGATGCATCGAGCTCAATCAGCAGGAGAGAGCTTCTTCAAGTGGATAGTGTCAACATCCATGGCATCAGGATCCTTGGCAGAATGTGAGTTGGAGGGGAATGAGGAGAGGGGTAAGCCTTTCCCATTTTTGAGGGCTTTGATGCGAGCTTGTTGCTTGTGGAAGTCGATGGCCTTTTCCATCCAAGCCTTGAGGGTGGTGGGAACTTTTTCCATGGAGTAGATCATGGTAGCGATTTGGAGGTCTAATCCTTCAGCAAAGAGTCTTCGTATTGCAGGGGTGTCACCCGCTTGGGCCTGAGCTACCAAGTATTGGAATTTGGAGAGGTATATTTGGAAACCATCATCTTTTTGGGTGGAGACTTGTTTCAGGGCTTCGAGTTCATCTCTAGCTGTCTTGTCTGCGTAATATGGATAGAACATGTCGGTGAATGCCTGTTTTACATGGTCAAATCTTTATCCGTAGATTTGACATTTTTGTCTGCCAGGATGCATAACCAGGTGTCTGAGAAGTATTTTCCCTGTCCTTTGCCCATTCTATTGAGTAGGGTTACTGACTTGACATTGTCGTTGGCAAAGGTGGAGGGATTGACTTGAAAATATGCTTCCATGGCATTCACCCATTGGATAGCATCTTCAGTTTCTCCAGAGAAGACTTCAGGGAGGGTGTCCCTAACTGTGTTGGTACTAGTGGTGGTGGACATAGGATTTGCTGGGGGTGGGACTGGGTTGGCAGGGGGTTGTGATGGAGGAACAGTGATCAAAGGTGTGAAGATCAATGTGGTAGTTGTTGGTACAACCGAGGATGTGGTGGTTACTAGGGGGGTGACTGGTGGCAGTGGGTTGGTTACTGGGATACTGGGCTGGGAACCAGAGGGTGGCAATGGGGTGCTATGCTTGGGTGGTGAGGACAGTGATGCGGGGTTGATTGTGTATTGACATTCTAAAACTCTTTTCGAGGATGAGGAGGGGTCCGTTGGGGTGCTAGGTCTGGTGGGTGACTGGGTTTGTGGGGTGACTGCTAAGTCCAATGGGTTCTGGGGTGTTACAGTTTCTTCCAAGTCACTAGGGATGTGGAAAACTTTCTTGGGGCGCTGGGGGAAAATCTTGGTTTGGCTGGGGTGGTCCTACTCCTGAATAGGAGGGATGGAAGGATATTCTTGTTCTTTTGTTACACAAGTCGACAGACTAACGTCAAAGTCAAGATACTTACTTTGAGGGAGGTACTCACGAAGAGACACTATGTCCTCAAGGTAAGGCAAGGGTTTTAGAACAAGTGACAAGGAACTAAGTCACAACTTAGACAAGTTGCAGATTCGTTAGACTGACGCTGTTATTGTGTAGAACAAGAATAAGGAAGGAAATACAGGCTGAGTGGGTATTTAAGGACTATGGATTACCTAAGGAGGAAGGTCATAGAACTTAGTGGAAGGTTGGGGAAATGTGACTACTGTGAGAGAAGTAATCAAGTGGAGAGACAGTCCTGTAGAGATGGAGAACTAGAGGGGAAACATGAGAGGAGAGGAATAGGATGGGAAGGCAAGTAAGTATTGATTGGTCTCCTTGTAAGAAGGAGCAAAAGAGAAGTATGGGCATCATACTATGGAGATGAGGAAAAAGGTATGGAAAAGGAAAGAAATTGTAACATCATGTCCCACCCTCTCCCAACTCTTTTCAGGCCCAATCGCCTGTCTCTGACCCAACCATGTCCATTCAAGTGCAACCACTCATCTCCCACCCTCCACCAGGTTTTTTCAGGCCTGATCAACTGTCTCCAATCCAACTGTGTCCTTTCAAGCACAACCACTCATGTCTCACCCTCTTCCAACTCTTTTCAGGCCCAATCACCTGTCTCCAACCCAACCATGTCCATTTGGGCACAACCACTCGTCTCCCACTTCCACCAGGCCTGCTTGCCTCCCATCCACCCATGTCCATTTGAGTGCAACTGCTCGTATCTCACCTTCACCATGTCCTGTTAAACCCAATCACTTGTCTCTGGCCCAACCATGTCCATTCAAGTGCAACCGCTCATCTGCCACTTCCACCAGGCCATTTTGAGCCCAGCTGCTTGCCTCCCACCCAACCATGTCAATTTGAGTGCAATTGCTTGTGCATCCCTCCTTCACCACATCCTGTCGAGCCCAATCACTTGTCCAGCTGCTTATAGGTGCTGTCTTGAAAATGCTCTGGTTGAGTTACATTTCAATCTTTCCCATTGGTCCATTATGGGAAAAAAGGGCTGCCAGGGAATGATGTTTTTACTGCAGATGTTCATCTGATTCAAGTGATTGCTCCACCTTGTTGTAGTGCTGTAGCCTCTCCAAGGAAGCGTCAGATTAGTCTATTTATTGACCCTTCTTCCCCTGCTGGCAAGAAAGTTCATCGTGACTAACTTCAATACTAGATGATCTTGCCCACATTACTTCATGTCCATCCTAGCACAGATACCCCTGATCCTTCTTTCCCTGCTGCCAAGAAAGTTTGTCGTGATTAGCTTTGATATTAGATGATCTCGCCCACATTACTTCATGTCTATTTGTTAGTACTTTCCTTCACTGTTCTGCTCACACTACATTTACTAGGGACTTTTTAAGAGCTTGTTTGCAACCATATGATAGCAATTGTGTTGTGTATCATATACCTATTTGAACCAATGGACAGTTGTGTTCTCCGTTCGTGAATGCAAGCCTCTCCCCATCTACAAGCAAGGTTTCCGCCGCCAGCAGGCGGCATTTACGAGTGGTACTAAGTTACGATATGTGGGCTATTGCAAGTGCGGTTTGTATTCATTGGTAGTAACCACAAGTGTAGCTAGTTAGTGCCACCGTCGGAAACTCCTCTATTGACACCCCCCTGCCCGTCAGACGCTCTAGTTGCTCGACATCGATCCAATGCTTGACCGATAGCAGGAACTGTTTGCCATTCTTGTGTTCCGATCGCGCACAAAGCTGCCTTACCAGGAATGCTCTGACGACTTGCCAACTAACAGAAGAGGGCCGCCTAGTGGCAATACGAGTCCCTAATGCCCAAGTCTAATGAACTCTCCCTTGAGTCTCGCATTATTACTAAAAAAAAAGGCTCTACACATGACGATAGACACCAGCGTCCTTATTTAAAGACCTAGGTGGATAAACGGGACCCACTCGACGAACGATGCACCACCTTCTCGAGCACATCCAACAGCTCCGTGTAGTGCCCGCGCAGCCTCTCGATAATCTGGGCTCCGACCGTCCCGAAATAGTTGCTTGTACACGTCCCTCGCCACATCAGGCGCAACACTATCGCTGATCGACCACATCGTACCAATAACCCCCGCAAAACCCGCGAACAACATCCCCGCGGCGATGTGAATCGCTTCGTCGGAGAGGCGCTCGTCGCCCGTCGCTGTCTGACATGCAGAGAGAAAGGCGAGACCGCCGCGTGGGCGTGACAACGCAGCAATATCAGGTATCTTCAGGCGGCGACGATTAGCGAGGCAAAGTCCGCTGTTAATCGGATCCGAGGCATCTTGGGTCCCGTGGCATGCAAAATGGACCCAGTCCACCTCTTTCATCAGGGCAAGTACTTCCTCAACCGTACCAACAGAAGATTCCAGGAGAGTAGTGCATGCTGAAGGCGATTCCTTAATTATCGCCATGATATGCCTGAGCTCAGTGGCTACACCTGGAAGATGGGGTAGGCCATCCGAGGATGGCTGACGGACAGCAAGGAGGCGAAGGTCGCGGCTAGGCATTGCGCTGGGATTGGACGACGGTGCAAGAATGCTGAGAGCGGGGACGTATGACGAAACGACGAAATCAAACACTTTGTGCCCGGATTGCGAATGCTCGGCGGTATAGAAGCCCGCTGCATGAATGGGAAGAAACATGAAAGGACCAGTCGGACACCAGAAAATGCGCGATCGATTGCCGGGTACCTGTTTAAAGACACGGATCAGCTGTGGATCCAAGTACCATGACCCGACTTACTGAGAAAGCTAAAGCGTCCAAGATGGGTTTGACAACGCATTTCCACAAAGGAGACAGAAGAGAGTTCCAGAGGTCGTCAACTGATTTTCTATATTCAGGATCAGGACGTCCATCCCTTTCGTCCAAACTTTCGTCCAAGCGTATGATACGAGGGTCACGAAGGAGACCCCTCAAAATGCTCTGGATGCGCGGGAATCGTTTGGAAGGGAAATTCGGGAGTGGGACGTGAATGACATGGTCCACGTTGGAAAGGACGATCAATGCATCGCAGCGGGTTCTCGCAGCGTTAAGTATGACCACTGGTCCGGAGTGAGCAGAGGCACGAAGCTGAGAAAAGTCTTTCTGGAGGAGGAATCGCTCGAAACCTGGCAACTTTCGAATGTCTTGGAGCAGTTTATCTCGTTCGATCGCCAGCGCACGGTGCCTGTCAGCATCTTGTTGCAAAGATCTTGTCGCACTTGGAGTCGGTTCGGAAAGGGCGGACAACGATTTTTCGTGAGTGGCACTAGCACGCTCTAACGCAGCAGACAGTTCCCGAAGTCTATAGGCACGGTCGGGATAAGAAGATGACAAGTCGTCATAGGAGCTGCGGAGTTGGAAAAGGTCCCCCCATACGATTGAGCGGGCCTGCTCGAGCCACTCCACCGCGGTTTCTGGAAGACCTGATTCCAAAGCTGCTGCCGCTGCCTCCCGCACCACATCGACACCTCGGGCGAGTTCAGTATAACGGGCAGAGAAAGAGAAGCCATTCCATGCAAGTTGAGGAAGGATGTTTATTGAAACGGAATATGCATGAAGAAGAGAAGGATGGTGGATAGCACGAGCACATGTAATCCATTTCTGTGATGCGCGGAATCGAAGTGTAGCAGGAGCCAAGAGATCAGAAGCAGCACGAAAAAACAGAGAAATTGCGTGTTCCATGTCGCTCAGATGGCCGAGGCGCTCGAAACGAGTTCGGAAGGAGATGCCGAGGCTTTGAAGAAAGCGAGGCTTGTGAGGGTGACCGTCAGGAATGAAGGCAACACCTTCCCTCTGCCTCGAAATGGCATCCTCCAGGTCGTTGAGCTGACCGAGGCGCTCGAAACGAGTTCGGAAGGAGTTGCCGAGGTTGTTAAGATAGCTGGGCTTGTCAGGGTGACCGTCAGGAGTGAGGTCGACAACTTCCTTCAGCATCGAAATGGCATCCTCCAGGTTGTTGAGCTGGCCGAGGCGCTCGAAACGAGTTCGGAAGGAGCTGCCGAGGTTGTTAAGGCAGCTGGGCTTGTCAGGGTGACTGTCAGGAGTGAGGTCGACAGCTTCCCCCTGCCTCGAAATGGCATCCTCCAGGTCGTTGAGCTGCCCGAGGCGCTCAAAACGAGTGAGGAAGGAGTTGCCGAGGTTGTTAAGACGGCTGGGCTTGTGAGGGTGACCGTCAGGAGTGAGGTCGACAGCTTCCCTCTGCCTCGAAATGGCATCCTCCAGGTCATTAAGCTGACCGAGGCGCTCGAAACGAGTGAAGAAGGAGTTGCCGAGGTTGTTAAGACGGCTGGGCTTATCAGGGTGGCCGTCAGAAGTGAGGTCGACAGCTTCCCTCTGCCTCGAAATGGCATCCTCCAGGTCGTTGAGCTGCCCGAGGCGCAAGAAACGAGTGAGGAAGGAGCTGCCGAGGTTGTTAAGACGGTTGGGCTTGTCAGGGTGACCGTCAGGAGTGAGGTCGACAGCTTCCCTCTGCCTCAAAATGGCATCCTCCAGGTCGCTGAGCTGCCCGAGGCGCTCGAAACGAGTGAGGAAGGAGTTGCCGAGGTTGTTAAGACGGTTGGGCTTGTCAGGTTGCTCATCAGGAGTGAGATCGACAGCTTCCTTCTGCCTCGAAATGGCATCCTCAAGGTCGTTGACCTGACCGAGGCGCTCAAAGCGAGTGAAGAAGGAGGTGCCGAGGTTGTTAAGACGGCCGGGCTTGTGAGGGTGACCGTCAGGAGTGAGGTCAACAGCTTCCCTCAGCCTCGAAATGGCATCCTCCAGGTCGTTGAGCTGCCCGAGGCACTCGAAACGAGTTCGGAAGGAGCTGCCGAGATTGTTAAGACAGCTGGGCTTGTCAGGGTGACTGTCAGAAGTGAGGTCGACAGCTTCCCCCTGCCTCGAAATGGCATCCTCCAGGTCGTTGAGCTGCCCGAGGCGCAAGAAACGAGTGAGGAAGGAGTTACCGAGGTTGTTAAGACAGCTGGGCTTGTCAGGGTGACTGTCAGGAATGAGGTCGACAGCTTCCCTCTGCCTCGAAATGGCATCCTCCAGGTCGTTGAGCTGCCCGAGGCGTTCAAAACGAGTGAGGAAGGAGTTGCCGAGGTTGTTAAGACAGCGGGGCTTGTCAGGGTGACCGTCAGGAGTGAGGTCAACAGCTTCCCTCAGCCTCGAAATGGCATCCTCCAGGTCGTTGACCTGACCGAAGCGCTCGAAACGAGTTCGGAAGGAGGTGCCGAGGTTGTTAAGACGGCTGAGCTTGTCAGGATGACTGTCAGGAGTGAGGTCGACAGCTTCCCTCAGCCTCGAAATGGCATCCTCCAGGTCGTTGAGCTGCCCGAGGCGCTCGAAACGAGTGAGGAGGGAGCTGCCGAGGTTGTTAAGACCGCTAGGCTTGTCAGGGTGACCGTCAGGAGTGATGTCACAAGCGTCTCCCAGCCTCGATATAGCCTCATTCAAGTCTGCTTCATACCCAAGGTGTTCGAAACGATAGTGTAGCGCCATACCCAGATTCCCTAACCCAATGCGGTACCGGTCGTCCCACGGCGAAGTCGGCCTGACGAATTTCCGCAAGACGCTGACTGCCTGTTGCAAGTCCGCCAGATCACCAAACCGTTCGAAGCGGCGTAACAAATAGACACTTAAGTCGTGCAGATCCTCGTCCATTAGCCGTGAAGCTGAGCCCTGTTCCGCTAACGATTGGCCAATCTGTTCCGCGGGTCCCGCTCTACGTCCACTAGGGAGCTTCAGCATGAACAGCACAACTCGGTTTGCAAAATTATCTGCCAAGCTGAGTTTCATCGCCTCATGCAGCAATACTTCAGCCTGTGCGGCGGCATCCTCGCCTCTCAGCTTCTGGAATAGTGCCAAATACACTGCCGCCAGCCGAATTAACGTGCAAGGTCTGTCGGGGTGACCGATAGGACGGGCAGCGAGCGCATCATGGTACAAACCAAGGGGGACTACCAAATCTCCGTCCTCCACCTGACAGAGGATGAATTTTGCCGTGGCCAGGTTCGACTGAGCTGCCGCACGACAAGGATCGTTTGGTGGACAAACACGGAGCGCCTGCTCGAACTCTGTCACAGAATCCTCCAGATCCCGTTTATTGCTGTGCTTTCGGTAACGTGAGAGAGCGTTGTGGCCATTGTTCGTCACGTTTTCTAGCTCGTCCTGAGAATCAGTTGTTAAATGTGGATTAACAATGATGCCGTCCGCGCAAGTCACCCACTTACCGAGTGAGGGCCGAGGAACGGAGGTGTTGATGGGTCGCAGCCCTCGCAGTTTCGCCGTACGACAGTCACTAAAATGGATGAACATGGCGATACAACGTCCCCATCCCTCGGGAGAAAAGCGAACGCTATCATCATGTAAGTGTCCAAAATCCATGGGCAAGACTAGCTGGCACTCACGAACTCCTCTTGCGCTGCGGTCCAACAGTTGCTCCATGGTAATTGTAATCTTTCGCAGCTGCTCCCCAGAGCCCAACATGGGCTGGAGTTCAAAAGATGCGTAGACTTCAATACGAACGGCGGCCGACAAAACTGACGGGCTGCAAAGTCTGTCAGGACAATCCATAGCCGGAAAAAGGCGATCTTACACCTGGATTGGCCCAGTCCATTCGACGACATCGTGGCTTACTGACGAAGGCTTATTTTCGGTCCTCCATTCAAGGCCGCTGTGATGTATCGCTGCGTAGAAGCCAGCGGGGATGCCTCTGAGTCCTAGAGCGACGTCTGTCGCTCGGATACCTACGTGGTTATCAATATCGTTTGCAAAGTGTAGGGGAATGGATTTCGTACTCGCGATCATCAGTTCCTCATTCTCGTCTGTGTGAATTGATGTGTCTGATGAGGACGACTCATCCTGTCCTGCTACAGGGGTTTCCTCTGGTCCTTGCTCCTTCATGGGATGAGGGTGAGAAATACCGAGTGATACACCGTCCTGCGGGATAGTTCAGTTGGCGGCCTAGCAGCTACGTCATGGGACCCACATTCCCTTTCTTGTCCGCGTGCATTGATGTAGCTGAATACGACGAGCCATCATGTGGCTGCACTCCTAGTACAGCGGTCTCTTGTTGCTCTTGCTCTGGCGTGAGGTCAGGTGATGGTATGTTGTTCTACGGGATAAGTCAGTCGGTGGTCTAGCAGCTAGGCCACGGAACCCACGATCTTGGTCTCGTGCATGTAAGATGATGTGTCTCCACTTGGTGGGTGGACTGCTGGTCCATGGGCTTGCCCTTGCCCTTGCTCCTCCGTGGGGTCGGAGGGGGAAATGCCAGGTGATGGTAGGCCGTCCTGGAAGATAGGTGAGTTGACGTTCCAGTAGCTAGGCCACGAAACCCACATTCTCTTTGTCCACGTTCAACGATGTAGCTGGAAAGGACGACTCATCTTGTGCCTGGACTCCTGGTACAGGTTCGTCTTGCTCTTGCTCCTGTGTGGGGTTGGCGTGGGAAGGGTCGGGTGTTGGCATATTGTCCTGGAGGATAGATCAGCGAACGATGGTGTAGCTACTAGTAGGTCTGGAAGCCTACAATCAAGGAACCAGATGGCAACGTCACGGCTTCATGCGACTGCTCCTCTCCTGCGCTCGATCTGCAAGTCATCAGTGGTTGGACCCGTAAAGCGAGTAGTTGATGTATGCAACAAGGTACTTACCTGGAGCGCAGTAACCTCCATAATCGCCTCCATAGCGAAATGAACCTTGTTCGCCTCAGCATAGTGGGCACATGATGCAGTCCTTCTTCTCCTGTACCCAATCTGCTGCTCGTCATTGCTTAGGCTGGCTGTTGAGATATGCAGGGAGGGACGTACCCGGAGCGCATTGAAGTCCATATTCGCCTACACAGTAAGCCAAACCTGGTCGACAGCGACATTGTTGATCCACGCGGTGGGTGTTCTTCAGCTGTGTTTGATCTACTGGACATCGCTGCTGAAGGGAAACTGAGGTGCTGAAGTTGCGGAAAGGGCACACCTAAAGCGCTTTCATATAAGCTTGTAGCCGCTGCGCGCACAGCAGTCACCACAGCAAATTGCCGTAGACCTTGAGGACACAGGGGATGCTCGACTTGCGCATGTAACGACATGACGTCCGTATGTATGGTTTCAATGTGGATACCGCGAGGACCCACGCGCACGAACGGTGCAGGGCCAGCTGACGTAGAATTACGATCTCGAGTCCAAACCATGCAGTTGAGTTGGATAGCACAGTTATAGTACAAGTTTCCGAACTCACCAACTTCTTCATCAAGTCCTATGGTGTTTTTCCGTGTCTGACTCTGCGTCTCTGTCTTCACAAGGGTGACCAACCGTTTTCTCCACGTGTCGTCGCTCCACAGGACTGCATGGTTCTCATTTCGGGCTGTACAACTTGAATGCAGGAATGTTCGAAACGCGACGAAAGGGAGGATACGCCCGCTCGGCATCCCTGACAGGTTCCTCAGAATCTGTGGGGACACCAAAAACGCGGTAATGAGGATACATTATTTACCTTGAACATGCTGGCGACGGCGAAGAAACATGTATGTACTTTAAGAGAAGGGCTCGTGTCGATGCTCCGAGTCCCACGCTACTGGCCAGGCAGACAGCGACGCTTGGCACCACATCAAAAATCTTGAACACCGAGAAAAGTGCCCCAAATGCAATGCTACCACCGAAAACCTAGAACACATCCTACTACAATGCACAAGCATCGAAACGAAAACGATCTGGCAACTAGCAAAATCCCTATGCCAATCTTGAAACATTCCCTGGCCACAGCCAAGTTTCGGACTAATCCTCGGCTGCGGAGCAATAAAACCCACAATCGAACCCCCCCAGAATGACGAACGATAGAACAAGCACGCACCCGGTTCCTACGAATCCTAATATCAGAGTCGGCACACTTAATCTGGGTAATACGCTGCGAACGGGTCATCTCAGGAAAACATTATACCCCAAAAGAAATAACCGCCAGATGGGTAGGAAAGATCAATACAAGACTTTAACATAGACCGTAAACGAGCGATACTACAGAGAGACACAACCCTCACTAACAAAATAAGACTAACATGGGAACCCACCCTCCAACAAAGAACGAACCTCCCCCCAAACTGGGTTAAGACCCTTGAGGTTTTAGTGGGTATTAAGCTGCCAAGGCCCTCCGACAGTACGCGACCGAGGTAACCAGTCAGCCCAGAGTCCCACACCCCCTACCCACAAGTAGGGCGTGCGTAAAAGCATTTTCCCTCGGACCGACAGTCTATGACTGTCGCCTTAGCGTATTGTGTAGGACTAGTTTAGACCGTTGTTATACAATAACATCGCTTGTCCAAAAAAAGACAGCGACGCTGTCGCTCAACTTTGCTACGCCTGTCACCACGGCACTGCTCATCTACGTACTTTATTCCGTCCAAAAGATCGTCTTCCCGCCCATCTCGTCCCCCAAAACTGTCCCACACGAGTTCAGGCAAAGCTACTCATGGATGCCCAGGTCCCACCGTCCTGTTTCAGACGTACATTCCAAAGACGCTCGCGCCTTTCGATGCCAAGGACAGTGGACGGATTTTTCTCGCGATAAACAGCATCGTGTTTGAAGTTACGGGTTGTATGGACCTGGTGCGCACGCGTTGGAATTTTTCTGGGGTTGAAGTTGACGACACGGCTCAGGAGGTATGCTCCGCAACTTGGCGGGCTGGGACGCCATACTTATAGGTTTCTTGTGCGCACACCTCCAGCTCTTTATTGTACAATACCTCGACTTGTACATATGCGAACGTGGCCAATGAGCATATCGATCACGAACGCGCTGTAAATCGATTGCATCCTCTCAACTTACCACCCCTTATCTCCACCTTCGTAAGGTCAACATCCGACGCGTCTCTACCATGGACGACGACGAGGACTTCCTCACAAGACCCGGCGGTCGCGACAACAACACCTCCCAGAACCGACTCTGGAACGTATCACGCGATGATGACGACGTCTCGATGGCTGCACCACCCCCATTGGAGGAAGACGAGGAAGAAACGCCGCTCAAGCAGCTCATCCACCACTGGATGAACGAGCGGCACGTGCCAGATGTTCACCTCATCGCAGAGGTCGTTCTCTCTGGACTTCTCAATCATATACGTCATCAGGTAGGTGAGATGATCTACATATTTCTGTCCTCGTCGAATGTGGTTTGTGACATGGGCTTTTACAGTCTGAGACCGTCCAATTGTCGCAGTCCTATCCCTCGTCTTCCGAGGAAGAACATTTTCGAATTATGCTCGCTCAGATTGAGGTCGAGCAGGTCAAGTTTGATGTCCGACCGTGCCTTCGTACGAGGCTGTTCAAGGTGAGCAAGGTTCGCTACCACGCTACGTCGTTTGTCCAGCGAACAACAACTTCAGATCGAACGGTTTGCTCGACATATCATGACAGATCCAGAGGTTCAACAACGTCTCTCGGAGAACGAAATAGACCACGCTCGCAAGTGACGATTGTCCTTCCCCCACATTACGGTCAGCTAACTCAGGTATTCACTTCAGGTTTGTGAGGCTGACTGACCAGGATTTCTGTGTCGGCTCTCTAATGTTTGCTAGATAATCAGCAGACGTTGGATGACAAGACGCATTTTCTTCCACCGATGAGCGAATGTCGCGATGGATACAGAATATCTCGAACAAGAGCTTGCAGTCTCCGAGCCATGCCGTCTTCGTCCATGCTCATCAGAGACGTCTTCCGGTGAGACTACCCGAGTGAGTCGCTTCTTCGCTCCGCCCTACCCAACAGAAAGTTGACTCAGGTCGGTGGTTCTGCATGACCATGCAAAAAGGACACATCTCTTTAACCCTGGGGCGGAGGATCGAGGGTGTCCTTTTTCGTAACTGAACATGTTGGCCCCGTGTACAGACGTGGTGGCGAAATGCGGTGCAACATGTCGCCGATTTTGTGTCTTTGTATCTGATGGGGCTTGAAAGAGTGCGGTGTCTCCCGCCCCCATCATAAACCATGGAAGCATTCGCTGTTACTCGTTCGGGAATGTGGACGTGTCATCACGGATTCACAGGATAGACCTTGACCTGGGAATGCCATGACGTCGAAGGAGAGTTAGCACGTATCTGCGGGAGTGGTAAAACTCTCAAGTCTGGAGGTGGGGAGAAACCCAGTCGCTGTGATCCTCTGAATCCCGACGTGTCATGGATCAGGACGAACACCCAAGGTCCTCGGAGGGAGCGTGGCTATTAGTTGACGGTCCCATCTTGATGATGTTGGATTCTTTGGCTGTATACGCCGAGCCAGCTACCCTGTGTGATTAGCTTTAGGGATGGTTGTCGGATGATCGGAAATCCAGAAAGCTAGGCTAGTTGTTTAGTCTCGTAAGCGTGGCTAGTGTTGTCCAATGATCGTGAATGCGACTACTCTTCGGCCGTTGTGAGCTTGTGCTCAACGGCCGTCGTACACCAGACTGGGCCATCTCTCACACGTCCATGATTCGCCATGTCCACAAAAACCTGACGTTCGCATTTCGTTCCTTATCCACCATGTCTCTGCCGTACGCTTACGAGAAACAAGTCGCCCTCGCCGCCGTGCGCCGCGCGTGCGCACTGACGTCCTCCGTCTTCAACAAGCTCATCAAGAACGAGACCCTCACAAAGGGTGACAAGTCGCCCGTAACAGGTGAGCAGCGACGATCGAGTACCGGACGTCTGATACCACCTCTATCTCAGTCGGCGACTACTCCGCCCAAGCCGTCGTCAACACCATCCTCGGCCACGCCTTCCCCGCCGATCCCATCGTCGGCGAAGAAGACGCAGCAGAACTGCGACTCGACACGAGCGAAGCCATCGCGCTCAAAAACAGGATCGTCGCCCTCGCCAACGAGGCGCTCACGGCCGATCTCGGAGCTGGGGAGACCGCTGATTGGGGACTCGGTCCGAGGAAGGCATGCACCCCCGAGCAACTCTTGGACGCCATCGACCGTGGGAGAGATCAGGGTGGTCGTATCGGACGTGCGTTGCCGATCGCTTGCTGTGTGGATGTGTGGTTGACGGGTCGCTCCTAGGTCGATGGACGCTCGACCCTATCGATGGGACAAAAGGATTCTTGCGCGGTGGACAGTATGCCGTGTGTTTGGCGTTGATCGTCGACGGGCAACCCGTCCTTGGTCTCATTGGGTGCCCAAACCTGCCCGTGAAGAGCAGCGAGCCCGAGGGGCGCAAGGGTTGCATCTTCGTCGCCATCAAAGGCCAAGGCGCCGAACAGGTACGTCGATCAACCTCGCAGACACTTGCTTGCCTTTTCATGCGCGCACACAGATCACCCTTTCGGGCGACCACTCAGTACCGTTGACGATCCCTGCAGTTCGTCCTGGTGAACTCAACTTTTTGGAATCGGTCGAGGCTGCGCACGCCAACCTTGCGTTCAACAACAGAATAGCGGAACTGCTGAGCATCACGCGTGCGCCAGCGCGCATGGACAGTCAGGCCAAGTATGGCTGCCTCGCTCGAGGCGATGGCGGTGTCTACCTCCGGATGCCCACTGGAAGCGGGTACAAGGAGAAGATCTGGGTGAGTTGGATCCTCGTTTTGGTATTCTACATGTTGATCGGTTCGCAGGACCACGCTTCCGGGACGTTGCTCGTCGAGGAGTGTGGGGGTAGGATTACGGACTCGCGGGGTCAACCACTCGACTTTGGACTTGGACGGTCCCTGGGGGAGAATTATGGTTTCATTGCTGCCCACAAGGACGTCCATGGCCAGGTCCTGGCTGCCGTGCAGCAGGCTCTCGCAGAGACGGGCGGGAAGTAATGTCCGTGACCCTAAGCGCAGTTTTAGGTTTCTTATCAAATTACTCAGTCGTTTCAATAGACCCCTCGATACAACCCCATCGCACGACTCGAGAGAGATTCGCAGTCCCTAGCTAGTTGTATGGAAAATAAAAACAGACTTGTTCTCCGAGGCCGGGCTGTGCGGGGCACAGCATGATGTTTGTTTCAGCTCCAATTTATGATAGCCCCTTATGGTCATTGCTTATCTTCTTTTTTCGCTTTTGACCTCTAGCTCAAAAACACTTTATCAAGTCCCGGGCACCAGCATCTCATCATGGCCTCATGGTACGCCTAGATTCTGCTATAGTAGTAGCACTCACCTTACCCCAGATTCGGACGCACCAGGATCGACGTCTTTTCCCTTGTCGTGGTAAGTCCCCGACGCCAAACCAACCTCATCGCATCAGCGTACCAAACCCTCATCGCTACAGACAACCCTCTTCTTCGTCGGCGTCATTGCCGGCGTTCTCTACGCCGCCCACGCCATCTCCTCGCGCGTCGCATCCACCAAGGCATCGTAAGTCCCCATTGACGCTACCCACACGCAACGCGTTCTCAACGCCCCTTGTTCTTGGTTCGGTTCTATCCATGGGGCTGCGATAGACTCGAACAACGCGGCATCACGCTCTCGCGCGAGGGCGTCTCGCTCAAGACGGAGAGGCGGTTCGATAGGGATGCGTATCTCGATGCGACGCAGAGGTGGGTCGTTGTTTCGTTTTTCGTTTTTGCTTGCGGTTTCGGGTTTTCTTCTATCCCCCCTCTCCCCCCCCTCTCACGGAGCTGATCGCAAACTCACACGACACCACAGAGGCCTCGTCAAAGCACTCGGCGCAGCTACTGTCGGATCCGAATCACACAAACATGCGCTCTTGCCACCAGCCGAGCAAGAGCGCAAACATGTATTTGGGCACCTGAGTGAGGCGTTTCGCAGATCGCACAGTGACGAGAGGAAAGAGGGGGGTTGCCAGCATGATCGATGAATGGGCGTTGGTGTGGACGCTATGCTTTTGAGGTATCGTTTGGATTAGGGTGGATACTGACGTGCTTATCTTCGGTGCCTTATGTGCTTCATTCATTGGTCTTTCTGCATGGTCTTTCTGCACGTGGTTCGAGAATGCAAGTAAAATGATGATGCAAAATACACTCCGTGCGCGTCAACTCTCGACCTCGGTCATAAATGTATCCCGCAGCTCCTCCACCTCCACCTCCATACCTACGTCCCGCTCAGACCGCCGCAGCATCCGCGTCGCAGCCCGCCTCGCCTTCTTGGCGTCCTGTTTCAATGCCTTGCGGCGCAGCGGATGGCTCGCCGCGGCGGCCACTTCGTACGCGGACAGATCCCTGGCCCTGCGTAGCCGTTTCGGCCTCCGCCCCGTCGACGCGTCCAACACCGGTCGCTGTCCTGCCCCCGAGCCCGACCCATTGAGAAGCCGAGCCTCGAGGTCGGACTCGGAACCACGACCGGGCGAATGCGATCGCTTCAGGGGTACATGCAACGGCGTATCGTCCGCCACCATTTCTGCCTCGTGCTCTGGCGTATCATCCGCCATCATCACCTCCTGCGGCGCAAACGCCCCCGCGTCCGCAGCGCCAAACAACCCCGCCAACTCAAACGGTTTCGAGAACTCGGTCAGGATCTGGGCTTGGCCAACGGTTTCGGCGCCGGGGGCGACGACGGTGGTCCCGGACTCGCCCGAGATCATAGAGGGTACCATCGAAGGGTGGGTCGCAGGCGGGACCGAAAAGTAGGGAATCTTTTGATGATTCCAGTCTGTAAGCACCTGGCGCGCGGCCGAGAGCACGTCAGGGGTGCCACCCTGTGATGCTGTGTGTCAGAATTCTGCTCAGGTGCGAGGATGAGGGAAAGCAACCTTGAGGAGCCGTCCGCTGCTCAGTGCCAACATCGTCAGAAACTCGAGTGTGTTCGAGAACTCTGGAAGATCGTATATCTTTTGTAGCGTTGCGCGATCAGTTCGTGCGAGGATTTCTTCCACTAGAAAGGTGCCATTGTGTGACTGGTTGTCTACCGCAAAGACTGCAAAACGACTCACCGACGACAATCGGATCATCAATATCCTCCACTTTAACCACGTTGCGGAGCAATATGCTCCCTTTCTGACGTTGACTGATCGCACTCTCGTCCTCGTCTTCATCAAATACGACGCCGGGAGAGTCAATGATCTTGAGGCCGCGCTCGAGCTGAATCGTTTGCAAGTCCTTGGTATGTCCAGGTTGTGCTGCAACCGCACACACCTGCCAAAGCACGTCAGTCGCAAAGACCACATGCCAACCAGAGACGAGAGCGCACTTTGGATCGTTTCAACGAGTTGATCAGACTACTCTTGCCCACGTTCGGAAACCCAACGACGCCGACCGTCACGCTTGCCGTGCTCAGCTTGTAAGCCTTCAAGAGCCTCAACAACGCCGGCGCCGTCGTGCTCGACAAATTCGATCTTTGATTAGACGCAGCCGAGCGAAACGGGAGCGTCGGCGTGTCATGCCGCAAATGCCTCAACCACTGCTGCGCGTTCTCCCTCGGCACGAGATCTAAACGCCACACCATCCAGACACACCCAACGGAAAAGAGAAAACGCGCGCACCTATCTTGTTCAACACAAACACCAACTTCTTCCCCTCGCCTTCCCGCCGCCGCACCTCCTCCTCGACCAACCGACTCCGACACCCCTCTGGATCGCGCGCATCGAGGACGAGGATGACAATGTCGCTCTCGTCGACGACTTTGTGCAGCACGCGGATGTAGTGGCGGCGCAGCTGCTCCTTGATCTTCTGAGCGGGCGAGGGGGACGTGGCGCGCGTGGATGCTTCGTTGGACGCCTGCGCTTGCTCGACCGAGGACGCGAGCAGCGCGAGCGAGGACAAGGTCGGCTCGGATGCCATCGTCGCATCTGGGTCCGTGCGCAGTGGAGGTGGCTACACGTGCATACCAGACGTCAGAGTCGTGGTGAGGCGCGGTAGGATGGACTTGCCGAGCGCAGTTTCTGCTTTTCTGCATTTCGAAATTTGAGATCGGGGAGCTTGGGCACGCCGGGGTCTTTCCTCAACTCTGAGGGACGAGATGGAGTTCAGGACATTGGTTTTTTTTTAATAGAGAATTTGAAGAGACACACTTGGTCTATGTGGGACGGTCGATTTGTGTGGTTCTGAGCGGTGGATCGGGGCATAAGACGGGTAGATGGACGGGATCGCGACGTACTGTTTCTGGTCATGGTTGTCGACTACTAGGAGGTGTTTTCGCTCTCCGCCACTCTATTTCGCAACAATACTGCTCGACTACATTTACATGATTGGCACAAATGGAGCCGCCAAATGAAGTGAAATGAAGAGTCCGGGAAGGGACATGGACAGAGGCACACCCTTCACCTTCACTGACCCTCATTCGGACATTACGCACGCCCTGTAAGCGCTCGACCATACTTTTCCACCTGCTCGCGTCCTCCGAGGCTCTGACGCTGCCAAATCTTCTTTCAGAATTCATGTGTCTAAATCAGTAGAACGTATAAAGATCCCTCGTGAGAGGAAAGGTCGAGGAGATATACACGAACCGGTACGTATAATCTTCTCAAGCATCATATCGTCATGCACCACTTGCATGAGCCCTCCAGGACGAACCCCCGCTGGCCATGGAATCGCCATGTTTAAGAACGGTGTGTACCGGTGGCCTGGGTCATTTGCTTCACCGACCCGGTCAAATTCCACGAGATATACCTGCCATGGCATGTCGACGTCCATGACAGCTTCGGGTCCCGGGGAGGTGGCACCACGTCCCTTCCTGACAAGAATACTGGTCCGACGGACGTTCCCGTGAACAAGGTTCTTCTGATGGAGCGCGTGGAGCGCGACTTTGACTTGTTTGACGACCTCATCGGGGAGCTCTCCTTGTCCAAACTCACAGTGTGCGTCTGACGCATCGATGGCGTCCATGACCGCCATATGCACCCCTCCTCGCAGCTGTGCGTGGAAGTGCAGCTTCGGTGCCAAACCCATATCTGCCACGACGTAATGCGCATCGGGATGATACTTTTCGGAGAACTTGACAAGGACGCGTCGTCCATCGCAGGTTGCATGAAATTCCGCACGAGGGCCAAGCATATAACTTGGACAACGTTCATCAGGGGTGATGCGCCTTTCGAAAACGAGTTTTGGAATAACCGGATACGTGGGCTGTGGAAAGAGACGTGACCGGTCTTTTATCATCGGGTCATATCCAAAGTTCAACCCCTCATATTTGTATCGTAATTTGCCCACCGCACTTCGGAAGACATCGAATATCTTGGCGTTGTCATGGATCTTGCTCGTTATGAATGGGTCGCCACCAGTGTAGATGTAGTTGGTAAATGGTTGGTAGGTGTATATATCAGTGAGAATGGAGCCGCCGAATGAGATGTAGTGCCCCGCAAAGGATACATGTATACATGGACAACATGTCTTGTTGCGGATTGCAGAATACTGAACAAAAATGTGTCAATGACGAGCTTGTCACGAACGGATGGAGCACGACACGCCTCAGGACCAGAGATTATCTTCAGCAGCGTAAGTGGTGCTTGAATATCTGCAATTCCACCCAGCCCAAGCTCGTGCTTACACTCGACGTGCAAGTAAATTGCGCCGTTCCCCCTGAAGACGCCATCACACCTTAAGCCCGTGGTCCGTCTAGAGATCACATCATCGGGTCTAGTCATGTCGTTGTAGCCGAGGCCGAGAAGATGTTCAATATGGAGGGACATCCAATCCTCGTGGCTGTCTTCGGAATCAGGCATCCCAAGAGTGTCTCGAGCGATTTCACCGGTATGGCGCATAACTTCCTCGTTTTCCGGGCGATTCTGGAGACGGGCAAGATCCTCCACGATGTCTGCAAATACCTCCTCGTAGATGGTGATCGGAGGGCCTGTGAGGTGCACGGGGCGTGCATTGTAGATAGGGGTTTCATCCTGATATGCTTTGAATTCCGAAGTGGACGCGGAAGTTGATGTAGGATCCCATGTTGTCGAAGCGCATTGAACTAGTCTTTGATGATCTTAGGAGGGTCAGACAACTATCAGAGTTGCGTGTCGACTATATACCTTCCTCCTCTCTGGACGGTATGATTTCCAGATCGTCTGATGAATGATCACTTACTACTCTGCACGAAGTGGGGACAATTGACAAACCTGAACAACGCTGAATGAAGAACTGTACTTTATCTCTGTCATCTTCCTCACAAAGATCGAGTGAAAGGATCTTGTCACAGGGGTTCAGTTCTGGAGGAGGAGCGAGCGCGGAAAATCGATCAGAAAGGCTGTAGACTGGCTGAATCGTCAGAGCAACACCCTAGATTGGGCGGTCAGCTTGCAAGGTCCTAGGGTGGTTTGACGGCGCGTATGGCACCTTGGGGAGGTAGCTGATTTTCCAGCGACGGCCTACACTGGGACCAGCTCGACTATAAAAGTGATTGAAGATGTCTGTGACAGTGGACCGATCGTTTACCACGGCGAAAGTGACTGGATTTACATGCAAGCCTGGAACAAAATACTTGATGTATCGGCGGCGAGACACCATTAATGATCGTGGACGCAAGATGATAGGAGTCGGCGGACTCTAAAACTATGATGCCACTTTCAAGTGTACAACTCCATGCTAGAGGATGCATCGCGCATTTGGGATACAAGACGTCCTTTCTAGCATTTTGGATCACTTTTCCATACACAACTCAGATTGCAAACTCAAGGATCTAGCTGCCCTGGCCAGAACATGTCGCACATTCAAAGAGCCAGCGTTGGATCGAGTCTGGAGAATCTTGCAGGACTCGTCTCCATTGGCACGGTGTATTCCCGAAGCATCTCATCCATCATCCTCCGAGTTATGGCCAGAGAAAGTGGTAAATCATTTCGCATATTCGTCACGTCTAGTTTAATGAATCCTTTTTGTTTTATTCTGTCATTAGTATTCGTTCAACAGACCGCTCACCCAGACTGAGTGGGATGTCCTTCGAAGTTACACACATCGCATCCGATCCATCTTGGTCTTCCTTGTTGGGCTTGACTGGAAATCAGTCAAGATGTTCTTGAAGCCCCCCACCACTGAGCCGCTATTCCCAAACCTTCGCTTTCTGTGCTGTCCATATCCAGAGAAAGCCATGCCTTTGTTACGCTTCCCTCTCCCATCCCTGGTCAATCTCCATGTCAACATCCCCCATCCACCTTGGCTTTCGAATTTTCTCGAATTATTTCCTACCATCTCCCCGGGTGTCGAAGTGATTTCCATCTTCGTATCTCCTGGAAACTGGTCGACCCTCGATACTCCACCCAATTGTATAACCCGCTGGCGGAACCTGTCCCGTCTGTCTTTTTTTAGAATCACGTTGAATGTGGACGATATTGTGCATCTGTCTCGCACCCCTGCGTTGACCGAGCTCAGATTTGCGCTCAAGGCTTCATTGCCAGCATTCGACTCGCCCCTCATCTTCTCAAACTTGCGCGATTTCTCATTATTCTCCCTGTCGTTGGAACCGATTTCGAAGTTCCTTCTCCAGATCCGACTCCCTGCCCTCACGAGTTTCGATGCAGACATCTGTAATTGTCCTTCTAGCCAAGATTTCACCTCCTTCTTGGCTAACATTCCGATATCTAATTCCGGTCACACCATCGAGAGCCTGCGGTTGTACCAACCGCTTCCTTATCCCAGGGAAGCAGCTCTTCACTCAAGTATCTCGCTTGAGTTTGATGACTTGCAGCCGTGGATGGCGTTCAACAATCTTCATCGTATAGAGATCGATATCGCATACGATGTGGGCCTGACAGACAGCAAATTGCTCGCACTGGCGTCCGCATGGCCCAAGTTACAACATCTCATCATAAACTCGAGTGGGGGCTGGAACATTAGAGGTGGTATCACCCCAGGTGGACTCGTAGAACTTCTTCGGACATGTCGGTTACTCCGTGAGATCGCCCTCCGCCTCGACACACGAGGTTATACCGAGGTTCCCCCAAATCATGTGTTGGCAAACCTGGGGTGGACGTTTCCATCCGCGTTTTCGATTAACGTGGTTGACTCTGCTATCGAGGCAGAATCTGTGCCAGCCGTCGCCGCTTTTCTCTGTGGTTTCGCAGGTTGCTTTGGGTCGTACTTTACCTTGCGTGCTTGGGACTGTGCGCCAAGAATGGATCCCTGGCTCGTGCCCCAATATGCGCAACGTTGGGATGAGGTGGAGCGTCGGGTCAACGAGGCTCTTGGTTGCCACCCCGAACAAGATGATGGTTGATGGTACCCTTAGTATTCGCTATGATCGAGTTGGCAGCACCAACACACCTTGTTGTTCCGACCCCAAACCATCGCTGTCAGTGGTGGAAATGAATGCTCGGGGCAACGTTGAGCATAATGAAAGCGAAGAGGACATTGTCGACCATAGTAAGAGTATTGATTAAGGACGAGGTGTCATTCCCAAATAAGATCACTACATAAATAAATTTACGCAGAAAGCTTAACAGAACTCGCGTTATCATTCTGACAGCTAAAATTCTCGCCAACTGGCGAGTGCGAGGCTACTCTCCATGCAGTGTACTGCTGCTCACGTTCCGCAACAGAACCAAGGTTGGGGGCCATATTTGCCTCTCGCTGATGTTCCTTCCCGGCCCATACAGTGGCGAATACAACCCCGAATACGGAGATCATGGCGTTCACGAATGTGATGTCGTTTAAGAGGATCGGATTCGCAGTACCGATTCGGAAAGCCAGTGCAAGTTGTACGATCGACATGGCCGTTGGGATGATGAAGTTTGACAGTGCGAAATTAGATAGGATCCGTACACGCTGTGCAAATGACGCTGTGAAGAGAAGACATAAGTTTGCGTCGATGATGAACAGCACGTAAAGACTAGTCACATTGACGGAGGGTGATGGCAGTGATGAGACTCCCTGACATGATATTGGTTCTCAAGCCCCATATAGTCCAGAGGAACGCGACGGATGCATAGCTATAAGAAGATTTTTTCAAAACCATACAGCATGACGGGTATAGTGTACAGACCTGTTATCCACCATTTGGGCGATCCACTCGATCTTCATGTATGGTAGTGTGATCCAGGCAGAGTCAATCCTTTGAAAAGCGGTTGGACCGCGCGCCATAGTACTCAGGTGGTCAATATATATAAATACATTGACCACGCGAGTGACCTTGACTGTTATCGGAAGGGATGTGAGGAGTATGAACCGTGCAAGGCCGATACGACTCAAGGGGTGTACTGTGATGAGGCAAACCAGCAAGATCGTGTCCACAAGCATCCCTTGGAATATACCAATAAATCCGATGGCCATCTGTAACTGAGCAGTGCCGATAGGCTTAGTTTCTAAGAGTGACGTTCGAAGTGGAAACCAACACACCTGTACAGGCCACATGTCCTGTGGCGAAAGTATTGTATGAATCTGTGTACTTACTGGTCAATCACTGTATAACTGTGGGTCCAAAATGCTGCACTTACATTCATGACGTCAGTAATTACCGCTGCAGTGAAAGCTAAAGAGAGTGCAAGCAGGTTAAGGATAAAAATGGGTTGACGGCGACCGTAAGGAGTGGAGTAATAAAATAATGCAGCTAGAAGAGGAATGAGGAGAATTAGGAATGTGTGCCCAATCATAAGTGTTTGTAGGCTAGGGCTGATAATAGCCATAGAATTCATCCCAGGTGGAAGTGCGTTGATGTTACCAGGCATGGTGAGAAACCGAGAATAACAGCGAGGTGTCATCCATACACCAGTCCCGTTGGCTATAAAGTGAATGACAACATCGGCTGTAGCATGAGGAAGACAGTTAGGCAACATACAGTGGTCCATCGAGCTGGACAATCAAACATTGCGACAACAAATGGGGAAATGGGGAAACGTGGGTCGATTTCCCCTGGCATTCTTACCCGAGGTGCCAGACCTTCACCTGATGGCAGTGTTGAGGCTAACCGAAGGAGAAAGGGGTAAAAAACCCGCACAGAGATGGGAGGTTTATTCATTCGTGACAGTCGTACAGAATTATCAAGTGTGAATGATTCATTCACAGACTCACATATAGTCGTGTTGAAGGCCACAATGATCATAGGTCCTAGGGCATGTAACACTTTTGCAGACCTGCGGCGTGTGACAATGATGTGGTGATTACAAAGTTTTTTTTCTTCTTCCGAATCCATAGTGGTGAATGCCACTGATGAGGGACCAACAGACCTGAGGCTCAAACTTCTGTCATTCTCGAGAATCAATACTTGCCGATTGCGACACACTACGAAATGGATGGACCTATCTGCGCCTCGGATTACTTGACATGCCGACACAGCTGGGAAATGGCTCCGAAGAACATGACGGCGCCCAGATCTGCTGTCAAGGGCCAGTCGAGATGCCTACATAGGACATGCCGCCAACTCCTCAGGCGATCAAGCGTGCTGAGATGCTAGTATGGAGAGGATGAAATATTGGCAAGCCTTAGACGACGTGGGAATCACGGGGGAGACTCTCACACGCTTCGAGATGAAAATTGCATGTAAGTATGTAACTCAAGCGGTGTCCAAGTGAACAAAGAACACCCCAGGCTCCTTCACGCCGTCAACTTCGAGTGTGAGGCTACATGAGATTAGTATAGGCAAAGTCCGAGTGGCTATACAGAAATTCAAACACAGCCCAACCTTAAGCAACCTCACTCTCAGAGACGGCTGCAAGAAAACATTTGTAAACAGCATCAGCCACAGTGGTCGGAGCGACGGAATGTAGAAAAAAAATTGCAGAACGAAATTAGGGTTACACTTTTATATCAGGTTACTGGAGGTATTCGTCACACTAGAGGAGGAGTCAAGGGCCGTCGATCTAAGCTCCCAAAGCATTGTCAACGACGGTAAACATGATGGTAAACGTCAGGAGCGAACGCGTCAGTGAAACGAATGGACCGGACCGAGATAGAGCGTCTAGAAGCCCTAGGGATGTCCAGGATATCCTGAAAAGCGTCGAGAAGCGCCGAATGCAGTGGAATAGGCCGTGGAGGCGATGGGAGCGGTGGCGGCGAAATGAACGTACCTGGACATTGAACGCGACAGACACGAAAACACCGTACTCCAGGGTCAACTGTTTGAGCCCTCGGAAGAGGATCCATCAGTGTCTGTCGTGCAATCAAGTGTATGCACGATCATCCCAAATGTACTCGTCGCTGAACAGTTTACCCTGTCACCTCAGTCACAACCACTCGAAACCAGTGAATCAATCCTTCATTCCCTTGGTATTCCGACGAAGAAAACTCATCTATAGTCAACGTCGTCGTCGTCGTCAGCCCGGCATATTGCAAAGGCGTCACCTTCTTCCGAGTCAAGATCGCGTCGAACTACTCCGAGTCAGTCCCGTTCGACATCGGGACGTGCGAGACGGAAGTCCCCCTCAATCCCCAGCCCCACCGTCATTTCGTGACTCTGACGCTCCACCAGGACTTCATCCGCGGCTCCATTTTCCTCAACACATCCCTCGCCGCATCACCTCGTCCTCACCTTCATGCGCTCGCGCTCGTCCTCCCCATGCCCGCCCCTGCTTGTCCACCTTCCCTCCAAACGCAACGACACGGAGATGTGGCGCGTCCGACTCAACTCCTCATCCTTGCCCGCCCCGCTCATCCACCTCGCCTTCCCTCCTAACGTGACGACATGACGACACGACGACATGACCACGGCACAACGACAGTTACGACATAACGACGACACCTGACGACGCGTCATCGCTGACGCTGCCCTCGCGCTTGCCCTAAGAGGGGTGACAGAAGCGACAGTACGACGCACATAATTGTGTGCGTCGTGCCATCGCTTCTCTCGCCTTCCTTCCCTACCCATGGGTAACCCGCAACGGATACGGGTTTTTGCTAGTACGGGTGCAGGTACAGTTCCTGATACCCGCGGGTCACCCGTGCTCCCACCTAGTTGTCGCAATCTCTTACCCAAATGCTCTCATGGTGATTACGCTGTTGGCTGCCAGACAGACAAGTCCTGGTGTGACAATTACCTTTAGTAACCTGATATAAAAGTGTAACCCTAATTTCGTTCTGCAATTTTTTTCTACATTCCGTCGCTCCGACCACTGTGGCTGATGCTGTTTACAAATGTTTTCTTGCAGCCGTCTCTGAGAGTGTGAGGTTGCTTAAGGTTGGGCTGTGTTTGAATTTCTGTATAGCCACTCGGACTTTGCCTACGCTAATCTCATGTAGCCTCACACTCGAAGTTGACGGCGTGAAGGAGCCTGCCCCGTAAGCCACAATCCCGCCATCTCGGCGGATGACGAAGTTAACAAAGACGAAAATTTCCCCCATGTAACGCGTCACAGCCGCTGACGATGAACCAAAAATTTGGTCAGCTATGTCACACGTCACAGGGGCCGACGAATCAATCGAAATGGTACAGTACTCACTTCCACTCATAACCACCAACTTACTAGGCATCCAAATATATAATCGTCAGATGGCCAATTTCTTTTAAATGGTGGTCAATGCTTCTAAGCCGCACATTCTCCAAGCCATTCATCGCATTTAATGTGCGTTTAGGACGGCTCGCGTCTCTTCCGTCTTATTCTCGCCAAATGAAACAAAAATTGTCGAAGACATAGCCATATAGTTCTGGATCAGTGACATCTAGACGGAGATGACTCTAAGGTTCGTCATAATTCGTTTCCACATAATCCGGGTCGGTTGCAGAGCGGCGGGATATATACACTTATACGCTATGATATGTTTATATTGCCTCTATGGCGAGCCCACTTGCGCGCACCCGGGCGTCCCCCTCGACTCTTGCCAAGTCTCTCCCTCCCAAAATGAAGCACGCACTGTCTGGTCTCATTTTACTCGCCATTTTTTTCACCCTCGCTATGTCCGCACCGTTCGAGAGGGGACATGGTATGCTTCACCGTCAATCTCCGCACCGCGGACTATCGCATCGGATTCAAGCAGCCCACGGAGAGCAACCACCGAAACTAAATCTCTCCTTTACGCCGGTGATCTCAGGAGAGATCTTCGTGCATCATGTCCAGCACGAGGCGTCGACGCAGTTGCAGACGTCCTATTTTAGGTTCTCAGCTACTCTTTCGAAGCTTCGTCACGACGATGACGTGGTCGACGCTGGGCACCCCTCTGTGCGTGACTCCCAAGTCGCTCTTCATTCGGGAGACACCTATGGGGGTCGTCTCGTCGTGATTTCAGCGCGTACGTACTGTCTGCCATCCAGCCTCAGATGAATACTCAGCTTGTGCGGTTTTTCAGCTGACCCGGTGGTGTGGGCCCTCGAAAAAATGGGCGTATCACAAGGCGCTATTCCCCAATACGTCTATCAGAACGTGCATGTCGCTGATCCCCGCACGGGCGATCAGTATCAGCTCGTTCCTGACAGTAATTCGAGGGTTCCCATATCCATTGATTCCCGTACAGTCTCGATCGGTGAGCAGTTCATTCGAGGAATCGAAGTTACTGGCTAACAATTTCCGCTAGCTCTGAGTATGAATGACGAAGTCTAGACCTATGGATGAATAAGGAATGCCGGGCATCAGCACTTAGAGAGGAAGCACCGTAGAGCATACGTCGTTTGTCCGTTGGGAAGCAATGGTCTAGATAGCATGTTTACCATAGAAGTGGCTGACAGCTTAGCGAGCTGTCGACCATGAAGAAATGGAGATCACATCATTTGACGGATGGGAATGAGCAACATACACATCCTTCGCAACCCTCGATCGGCGATGAAAACCGGAATAACGACTCGTTGATGCATCTGAGGGACAACATTGACCCGTTTGGCCCGCGCAGATCCATGAATGAATGGCCGCAATTGAGCCGTTGATCCCAGGATGACGAGGATCTTTGATTGCACCAGGGGTCGGCGTGGTTTTAGGCGATAAGTTGTACCTGTAGTACGTAGTAGTCACCGGTTATTTACGAAGAAGACGGTATACGAGGACGGTTTTTGGGAGTTGCGCAGGGGGGCGTAGTTGATCGTGGAGTTTGGCAGATTCACATCGGGCAAAACGTGGCGTGCTATCATTCAACATTATAGTTGACTCCAAGTCTTCGATTGAACGTTAAACACTGACCTCACACTAGTCCCGAACCAGACATTCTGGGAATTCGAGCTTTGAAAGGGCGTCAAAAATGGATGGTGTGAGACTACTTGCCCTCACGTTGACACTACGCGGAAAGTTTGATCTCCTATCCGAGTGTGTACCAGGATATAAGCGAGCTGGTTCACGTGCTTACTTGTGTACTGTTGACTCACCTCGTTTCAATGCAACTTTTTCCGCTGTCGCAGGACCTAGGCTTGACGGATTGGTGATCAGTGCCCGTCCACCGTGACCGCAAGTCGGCGACTCGGACTCGGAGCCCCAGGATACCGATACTCGGTAGTACTCATCCACCGAATGCTCCCGAGGCGCCCTAGGCCTGTCAGAATGGTCCTCACGCTACGCACGCAGGTTCATTTACCTTTGTGAACGTATCAGTGGCGTTCCTGTTCCATGCGCAAATTTACATAGCCAACTGGACCCACGGCTGTACATTGTGGCAATCGTGTCCGAGTCTGCATCCGGGCGTAAAACGCCCTTAGCGCATCAAGGCACGATGACTCGTTTCTGGATTCTCGGTTGATTCCGCTGAGAATGCTATATAAAGGCTAGCTCCGACGTACCTTCTGAGCTCGGAGTGCTGTTCACCTGTACACTCTGGGCCAAGGGTTCGTGAAGATGAAGTTCTTCTTCTCAACTGTCACCTTTCTCGTTATCCTGTTCACGCTCACTTCTGCTACACCAACAAGATGGGGTGGGTATTGTTTCAATGTTCAATGTTTTTACTGATCATAAGTTATCCGACCCAGCATCGTCCGGGCGCTACTCTGATTTTAGAACCGTCGATCCCGTCAGTACCGGATACGTGGATGCAACCGTCGACGAGTATCACTCCAGCAATTGGTTTGCGAAGCTCTGCGTTGGATTACAGAGGATCTGGAATACTAGGATCACTATCTCAGAAGGTGAGCACGGCAATGGGGAAGCGAACAGAAGCCCCCTAGGCGTTTCGAATAGCATGTCGCTTGAAATTCGCTTCCAGGAACAGCCTCTTGCCTCGTGTGATGGAACTACGATTGCTGTGGCATCATAGTCTCCATGCACATGTACCCGCTGGATGGGGTGCTAACTTTGTTTACTTGACCATTGTAGTGGATTCCATGGTTCGAGGTCCCCAAGACATTGGCATCACACGCCAATACAATCGCCAGAAGGTGCATGCGACGTATTCAAAGGCCTGGAACGGGTATCCACTTGTTTCTGGCGGTAGCTCCACCCCCATCTCTTTGGATGATATTCGTAAGGTTTTCATGCAAGAACTGTGTTCCGATCCACTCATACTTTCCCCCCCAGTTCTAGACTTACCTACGTCGGCATAAAGACAAATGATAATGGTACACTGGCTCACGAAATTCCATGATGTTTCTCTACGGGTGTAATTTGTAAACCATGTTTTGGATAGTTTGAACCTTGAAGTATTGGATCTACTTACGGATTGTAGCGTCACTGTAGTATCTCTTATGTTTTTCACTGGGCTGGCTCGTTCTGGTTTTGATGTTAGTTAGATAAAGGCATTTGGGTTTCAGAATGGTTATGAACAGTTGGTCAATGGATCTATGTACGAGCAATTGATTTGAAAAACTTGTAGACAGTTTCCTCCTTGAAAGTTGTTTTCCATTCGCTTTGCAAAATTCCTGCTTCAGTTGCGTGCACCTCTTGCAAGCACCAAACTGCGACTGTGTCTCACTACTAAACGTCATCTGACTCGGGGCATCTTTGCTTCGATTTTTTCTGATGACGCCATGGTAATAGGAGCGGGCCAACACTTTCCGAGTCCTATTAGAGTTCCACACTTCCGTCTTTAAGGCGGGCGTTCTTCCATTGTCCTGCTTCGATCAAAAAAGCAAACGCCGTCCGTGTAAGAGATCACGCGATCATCGGGTTTCAACGGAGATGTCCTCCAAGGTTCGTCGAGTTCCACTTTGAAACGTCCCGAACCGTTCGCAGAGAGGTGACATATATACCCTTGGACACGAAACCCAATCGGGCCCCACTCGTTGTAAACACAACATTCCTCTGGAAGCGTGCCTCCCTTTTTCAAGATGAAGCATTCTGCATCTGGTCTCGTCGTACTCGCCGCTCTTTCCACGCTTACTGTCTCTGCACCTCTCGAGAGAGGGCATAGTGTGCCACACCGTCAATCTCCGCACCGCGGACTGTCACGTCGGATTCAAGCAGCCCTCATGAAGCGGCCAGTGAATCTCACGTTTACGTCCACCAACTCGGGAGACGTCTCCATGCACGTTGAGGATGACAGCACGTTGACGCGGCCGCGGCCGTCCGACGCCAGGTTCTCAGCCACGCTCTTGAAGCTTGGTGGCGACGATGACGTAGTCGACCCTACCCACCACTCTGGGCCTGGGCATGACACTCAACTTGGTGTTCGTTCAGCGGGCACCTATGGCGGCCGTCACGTCGTGGTTTCCGCATGTACGTACGTTTTAGCATCCAGTCCCAGGGTGTTTACGTGAGACTCAACTTGTGCGGTTGTCTACTTCCAGCTGACCCTGTGGTCTGGGCACTCCAGCAAAAGGGGGTATCACAAGATGAGATGCCCCAATATATCCGTCAGAACATGTATGTTACTGACTCCGACACGGGCGATCGGTATCAGCTCGTTCCCGACAGTAATCAAGAGGAATCTGTGTCCCCGAATGCGAGTTCTATTATGATTGGTGAGGAGTCCGTTCAAGAAACGAAGGTTACTTGCTGATGATATCTGTTAGCCATGAATATGAACGAGTAGCCCATTTATCGAAGAATAAGGAACTCGAGAAAGGCGGGTATTAACACTGAGAAGAAGTACAACCCCAGTAGACTGCATAGATCGTTTGTCCTTTGGGCCGTGAATAACACACTGTAACATAGACTATGTCATCGATATGTTTTGGTTAACCATCACCTGTGCACCTGTGACATCATTCGCCAGTTGACAATCGTGGAGACACGCACGGCGATTGTGAGGAGGGAAGGGCATGCGTTGAAAAGATGACATCAGTGGAGCAACCGAGAATCTTGAAACGTCCGGCAGGCACGGCTATGACTTTGCGGGACGAGTCCATCCTTGAGAAGTCCCTCATTTCAGCAGGGCCCGCATCCATAAATCAATGGGCGCAATCGAGTCGTTAAGAAGAGCCTCAGATTCATGTCCTTGTTGCACTACATAATTTGCGAGACACCGTTTGCAGTCTTAAAAGAAATGGGCGCTCACCATTTGAATGGTCTCGAATTTGCCGCATGCATGAGCGATCAGTGGCATTCACATGCTGTGCGTGGCACTCCACAACGCCACATCAAACTAGCGTTTGGGAATCTCCAGGAGAGCTTGGAGTTGGTCACGAAGGATGCTCGATTCCATGCTGCCCATGCACCCTTCCCAATTAATGTTTCGAAGCACTACTAGTCGTGGAGTGCGCCAGAGGTCACAGCCTATTAGTAAGCAGTTGCTGAGAACCCTGAAACAAGCCGTGATCGCAGTTGCTCGGGTACCACTATGGGTCTTTTTTCCAAATCATTCAACCCGCTTACCGACTTGCCAGACCTGTCAGGCAGAGTCGCCATTGTGACAGGCGGAAAGTGCGTATTTAGCTACCAAACGTCGTCATTTCCGTATATTTAACCTACTACTTACACCAGCGGTGGCATCGGTTATGCCACCATCAAGCACCTCGCGCGCAAGGGCGCAACGGTCTACATGGCCGCTCGGAACAAGACCAAAGCAGAGGAAGCAATTGCGAATTTGAAACAGGAGGGGCTCGGGCCCGGCAATGGCGAGGTCGTTTGGTTGGAGCTAGACCTTGTTGAGCCGCGAAACGCGAAGACGACGGCTCAAGAGTTTATGAGCAAAGAGAAACGTCTGGATATCCTTAGTGAGCCATCGAATCTTAGTTGGATGATGCACATTGTTAAGGTCGCACCATTTCAGTTCATAATGCTGCTGCGTACGTGTTTGTGCTGGCCCAAACCACGGACAGGACAGCTGACTCTACCCAAGGACTATGGAAGAGTATCGAATGACGCCTGACGGTATGTCCCTCTGGCGCTTTCCAGAACCAACTTAATGATTGTTGTGAAGGCGTACAAGCAGCTTTCGTCGTCAAGTACGTCGAGGTTTTACAACTGTTGGGAATGCACACCCATGTCAAATTACAGCGTAATAACTCCGTTTGTCTTGACTCGTGAATTGATGCCCGTCCTGAACCAGACGGCATCAGAGCCCAATTCTGATGTTCGCGTCGTCGTGGTGTGTCGCGTTTGTCGAGCGAGGTCTTTCAGCGTTTATTTACACACCGTTTAGGTTGCGTCGGAAGCTTACAGGCTTGTTTCCGGCAAATTTCGTTACCGCAACCTGGACGACTTTAATAACGAATTCAAGAATGCCTGGATCCCGTGGTTTTCCCGCTATGGTGAGTATATCCGTATCTCATCCACAACCGTCATCAACTCGGGTGAAATCGACGCAGCGTACACGAAACTGGCTAACATCCTGTATGCATCCGAGCTGCAGCGGAAGCTCAGTGCGCAAGGGTCGCCTATCACGGTCTTATCCGCCCACCCCGGTTCAGTCAACACGTTCTCGCGCAAGCCGCAGCTGAAAAAGGTCTCGTGGCTTGTGGAGATCCTCATTTATCCCTTCTTCACCCCCTCCGATGTTGGAGCGTACACTTCCGCCTTTGCAGCAGCTTCGCCTGACGTTGTACAAAACCCAGACAAGTTCAAGGGTGCATATCTTGTTCCCGTCGGGGTTGTCAGCAAACCGAAGGTGACAGCGAATACTGAAGAACTTGCAAAGGAGCTGTGGGCGACGATCGAGACGTTCTTGACGGACAAGGGCATCTAACTGGTTTGGACTGGGTCCGATGTGTAAAGCTACTTCACTTGTTTTCCTGTACAGTGGGGTATGACATCATCGACCTGATCACGTGTTCGCGACTGAATTGGGACACGGTATACCTCACCATGAATCCCGTAGCAGAAGCAGAAACAGTCGCGGTCGCTGTGACGACCTCGATTCACCGTCGTCCAGCGGACTTGGCAAGTAACTTACACGTTTGCTGCCATTAACCCCGACCTCCCATGCGCGTCAACGTGATCTAGCCTCATAAATTTAATATTCAGGATGCGCTCACACTGCCTTCGTGGGCGAAATGCATACGACAGACCATCTTGGTTCCATAGCAGGACGACTGAGCCAGCTAATTGCGGCGGTGAATGACTTGTGAGCGATTCCCTGCTCGTTTCCATTCGCCTCAGCTCACTCAGCCCGGTGAGTGATACTACCATCGAGGCATCTCGGGATTGCCTACGTAGATATTAAAACATTCATGAGGTCTTCCGCCTAGTTCCCCTTGTCACCACAACGGATGGATGTGAGACTAACTGAGCCGCTACACCTGTCAAAGCAAATATGAAACAGTCGTTTCTGCTTGGAATTTGAATCCACGGCGTGTTGTGAAGACGCCTGAGCGAACCAGCTCCTAGTAGGCTTCAACACTGGATGGTTGATGCGGCGGTGAGTAGGAAATCGTCTCGTCACCGCTGTTGCTGCTTATGAATGACATCATGACGCGGTGAGAGCTAAGAAGTGACATCCAATATTTAAGCACAGGTCTTGCGACCCTGTATGACGTCGCAGCATCAGAAATGCGGAACCTGATTGTATGGTTCTCACGGTGGAGACTTCATACCATCTCAGCTGCCAGATCGGCCAACCTCTCACATACGTAGCAGATAACGACCCCCGGAACTCTGTCTACTTCCTGTCCAGGCGACAAGCGTCGCTACTCGGACGTTGGGAACGCCGACGTCCCGGTCGACAGTTTATGAGCATCGTAACGATCCGTATCACGCTGGGCCCGGTTTCAACTCTATCCAGGTGCTGATCGCCCATGTCCTTGCCTGCTTATTCAACGATTCGGCCACTTATCGTTTGCTTTATGACGAAGAAACTGTCTCCCTCCTCTTTAGACCCTGGGGTGTTCAGGTGAGATCGCCAACACCCACTGCCGAGGCGAGGCGAAAAACGGAGCAGATTTGCCACCTCTCTACGCGCCAAGGACTCTGTCGGCTAAGTGAAGGTGGCGCGGCCTCTTTAAACGAACTTCTTGAGACAACCTGGGGTTGGATCCCCAATGGGATGCATATTCGCAGGTCAATATCCCCAGTTCCCTTGTCCACCGCCAAGTCGATCCTCATTCTCTGCCAGTCTGAAAACCATGCGACTTGTTTTGTCCTCGTGATCCTGGCAAGAAAGGTTACTGGAAGGCGTAGCGATGCAGTACGGCCCAACACACTGGTAGCGCGCGGTGAGCTGGCTGGTTTTGCATGGGGCGCTGTGTCACCTCGCGCCACTTATCAAGGTTCCTGAACGGTACTCGCGTAGTTATTGCGGAATATATATGCGATCTCGGTTTTCATAAGCACTTCCTTCCCCACCCTCAGATCATGTCTTCAAGCGGTCCAGTATTCCAAAATTCGGTATACGTGGGGATCAACCTGCAGAACATCCTGTATGGTAAGCTGAAAAAGTCCTGGGTTGGCGTTCTGTGCCGTCTTACGTCTTCGCTCGTGCGCAGGCATCGAGTTAATGCTGTACTTCAAGACGATACACGTCTTCTTGTCGTCCAAGACGCGACATAAGCAATCCGACTATTTTTATGTGATCTTCAGCACTGTGATGCTGTTTGTGATCACGATCTGGGTATCGACGCAGGCGGTATTCGGTGAAAAGATGTGGTTGGAGCAAGCAGGCTTTCCGGGTGGTCCCGACGCATACTGGGCGACGTACGTCTCCGTGTGGTACATGGACATGGGGACGACGGCGATTACCATTTTGCAACTCATGACAGACGGATTGATGGTAAGAATTGATCGATGATCGCGCGCACGGAGGTATTTATGCTAAAACGCATGTCCGCAGATCTATCGATGTCGGATGATTTGGGACAGCTACCGAGTTATTCTTGTTCCTGTAGTGGTGTGGTTAGCCACGCTTGGTGGGAACGATACTTACTGCGCTGATTGGCGGAGGGCTGACCATAATCCATATTAGTCCTGGGCATCATGGTCATAGTCACGTCCAGCATACCTGGAGGCAACTTTTTTAGTGGCATTGCCGCTCAGCTCGGCCTCGCGTATTACAGTGTGTCTGTGGGCCTGACAGCGATGCTGACGTTGATTATATGTTATCGCATGGTAACACACGGTCTGGAGATGAAGAAGCGACTCGGGGATGACTATGCGTCCGTGTATTTCGCCTTGTTGGCGGTCATCATCGAGTCGGTGTTGCCGTATACGCTGTCTGGTGTCGCATTCTTGATCTCGTTTGGGGTGGGGAGCAGCACGTCAATTGCTTTCGCGTGCGTGTATATTTTGATGATGGTGAGCGAGAAGGTACAAACTTCCGAAATGCGCTAACGGCTTGGCAGGTGATATCACCGCAGTTGCTGATCCTGCGGGTGGCATCTGGACGTGGATGGGACGAGGAAACGGGTTGGGTGCGTCCGTCGACGCTCAAGTTTAGTCATGCCGCTGCGGACCCGTCTGTGTCGACGCACTCGCACTGTTTCGAGAACAGCGGTACGACTGTGAACTTGGAAACGTTTTCGGATAAAAAAGAGACGGTGTAGTTACCCATTGGGTATGTAAAACGTCGACTGATGCAGATGGGCTATGTATCTACCCGACCCTCTCTGACGTAGCCGTCGCAAGGTCGCCGTCGAGGTTGTTAAGCGGTTCTTGGGCTGGTTTAATTGGGAAACTGGTCTGGATTCAAACTCAGGTGGTCGCAGGGGTGCATATGGACACAGGTGTCAAATGTCACCAGGTTCAGGTGGCGACAATACGGGGAACGCTCGAGTATGAAGGTGAAGACTGACTCCACGGTCATGGCGACCATTGGGAACAGAAACGGCTGACAATCGGCCGACTGATGACAGACCCAGTCTCCAGTAGCTGACCTGTACTGGGGTCTAGATATGATGGACGTGTCTTGCCTATCTATGGCATAATCCGCGCTGTGCAAGGAACGTGGTTGTACGTCATTGGTGAGATGGATACGAATAATGATGCCTTTTTCGTCTCGAAAGGTTGCCTCTCCTGTTGACCTTGATCACCGATCTGTGGAGTGAGTACGACTGTACATGAACATATCGCTGGTCGGTGACAAAGCGTGATAAGGTGTGTCTGTGACGTGGTATTTGGGTTCGTTCTTTCCGGGCAGTGGACCTGATGACGGTGCCCCGCATCAGTACCTTGTCCGCAACGTGGCCCGTGTGCGCTGGCGATGTGGAGTCTAATTCTATGCTTGATCCTGTGTTTGTCGTGGCATCCGATCTTATTACCACCGGGGGTTGGGGTTGTCCAATCGCTGTCGATAAAATTTCCAATATTAATGCTTAGGGGTCGTCCGCTTTCCCACGATGTAGGACGGGGTACCTTTATTAACGCGCTACGCCGGCTCGATTGGGAACTGGACTTATCCTCCTCCTTCCTCATGTCCCCCTCCCTCGCATCCTTCCCAGAAGAGCTCCTTGTGCGCATACTTGCTCTCGCTCTCCCTCCCCACCCCACCGCTTCCGATCTCTTCCCTCCCAGAAACCGCACCGCACCTCTTCTCGTCTCCCGACAGTTCCTCCGCATCGCTTCCCCTCTCTTCTACCACACCCTCCACCTCCACTCCCACAACCAAGCAACCCGCGTCCTCGACACCCTTACTCTCCATCCCGCCCTCGCAAATGCCGTCCGCCGTCTCGTTTTTTCTGGCATCTGGCACGCCTCTGCCAGCGTGCTCGCTCTCTGTGACCGCGTGTGCGACATTGACATCTGCCTCGACATTGGTCCCTGTCACAGAGCTTCTGAACCTGGAGACCCACTCGACGTCGATGCCGAGGCCTTCTGCTCTGCTCTCGAGCAACGGCGCGCCATCACACATCTGACCATACGTAAGGACCCCGCCGTTTACCTTACACATTCCCGCCCAATCTACGTTTTGCAACGGCTCGCACACGCGGTCCGCCATTGGACAAACTTGGTAAGCCCCTTGCGATCAGATCTCATCGTGGCTTGGCTTTGACGACGGCGTGCCTTGTAGGAATCGGTCCACTTCGCACTTCGTATTTCTGCTTCCCCAACAACGCTTCCCTTGGCAAGGGCGCTCAGTGTCGCACCTCGTCTCCGCTATGTCCGCGCACAGCTCCCCGCCGTCTGGAACAATCTACTGCTCATCGTTTCCACCAACCCTCGTCTCGAAAAAGTATTGCTCTACTCGGAACCTATACTTAGCCCGATACAGAACAGATTAAATATGTCCATGGGGTCGGCGGTAATTAAAGGGGGATATATCTGCGATGATATCGAACATTCGGTTTTGAGTACCGGGTTGTACATGATGGAGGCCAAGAAGCACGCGAGGTTTTCGGAGCTTATCAAGGCTGGAACGTAAGTGTTGCCATGCCTTTTTTTCAATGCTTCCTAGGTAGTCCATCTCTGATGGCTTCTCCGCAGTGCGATCATTCGCACAAGAGCGCATACGACGATCGTGACCCTGTCGACGACCTCCGCCGGCGGGACGCCACTCGGCCCGATGAGGGCCAAGGAGGTGGCCGCAGAATTGACGGCCAACTTGAATCGCGACATCTTCGGTTTGGCAGTGGCCGAGCCATTCGTTCTGACCGGTGGAAGACACGTACATGCGCGAGACCTCTGATGATTTCTTTTTGGTTTAGGGAGAAAAAGTACATACGAAAAAGCGGGTGAAAGGGACAGTACATTAGATGATTCCCGTACATAGCATGACCTGGATTATGATACCCTAATAGGCATTACCGACTCGTTGGCATTAATTCATGGACCCTTATTATAATGGGGTATTCACGTCCATGATGGAGTCGCGAGGAAACGGGGACGTGGATGCTCTGAGAATGCCGCTGAAACCAAGGTGCGGAGTGCGATGTCTTTGTGTTAGATGTTTTGCCAACACATCTCTGTTGCGGGCTCTGTCGGGGCCATTGTGCGGTAACTACATTAAACACCTTGCCAGGCCTTGCATGCCATTGCACAGATGTTTTAGACGGGTCCGCGCTCGCCTGTGCATTTCTCCAGGGATCGCGGGGGATGTAACGATCCCCTGATCATAGGGGTTCCAGTTGTCCTGCATTTGCGGCTGCGGCCCGGGGTCGAGATAGTTCCTCGCCCTGGCGATGCTGTGACCGAAACGGATGAGATCATCAAGGATGGTCACTACGCGGCCACAGCCAAATAAAACACCATGAGGCGATGGAGTGTCATCGAGCTCGGAGGCAGCTAGTTTACAACTTGAAGCTTGAAGGAGCATGTGTCGCCGCCATCAGTCCACTTCGGACACGTGAAGCCACCAGGGAAAGGTTTTCTCTCATCTTCTCAAACAGTAACCACTGGCGGCACAGCCAGACAAGCTGATCTTACGATGAATTTTAACTTCGAGGTAGATTCACAGCCCCGAACGCCGTCGGAGCTCGTGCGTGCTCTCCGGGATGCCATCCCAAATCTTCACCCGCCGCGTCTACGAGACGAGAAGTCTCGCAAAAGGGTGAGTTTATCAAACGGGAAAGACGAACACGGGCGATGACATTGGTCTCTTAGGTGAGAGAGGAAGCGATCAGGAGCCTCCAGGGCATCAAGGCCATTCTACACGGCGACGGCGGTGCGCTCCATCCTCCCCTCTATTTCCTCCCCAACCCATACCTCGGCGTTAAGCTACAGAACCCGTCCGTGAACTAATCGTCCAGCTCGCCCAGGAGACCTACGCCACAGACCTCCTCCTCCTCCTCGTCCAGAACGTCGTACGATTCGGTTTCGAGTCTCGAAGAGACGTCGTACAGGTATTCACTGGCCTCTTGCGACACCAGATTGGCTCTCGCTGGCCCACCGTCGAGTATATCTGCGCAGGACACGAGAAGATTGTATTTGCTGCGTTTGCTGGGTATGTCAACGAAGGGAGCGCACACAGTTCTGGTATGATTCTCCGGGAGATGCTTCGACACGAGCAGCTCGCGAAAATTCTCCTCTACTCCGAACAGTGAGCATTGCTTGCATGAGCCCTCCAAATCACTGACCCCGGGCTAGGTTTTACATGTTTCCCCATTACATAGAGAAGGCTTCGTTTGGCATCTCTTGTGACGCGTTCACCAACTTGGAGGAGATCCTCACCCAACACAAGCCTTTGGCGGCAGAATACCTGGACAAGAACGACGATAGGGTACGGTCACCCCCGTCCTCGTCTTCTCCTGTGTTTACGTTCGCCTTGCACAGTTTTTTGCGTCCTTCATGTCACTCCTCCTCTCCTGGAACAATGTCATCCACCGACGGTCGCTCAGACTCCTCAAAGAGATACTGCTCGATCCCGCGAATTTCAACGTCATGACACGTTTCATTGCACAGGAGAGGCACCTAATGCCGATCATGAACTTGTTGCGCAGCAAGAGCAGGAACGTTCAATTCGAAGCATTTCACGTCTTCAAGGTCGGGGCCTTCACCTTCCGTTCTTTGACACGTTCTACACCTTTATACAGATTTTTGTTGCCAATCCAAAGAGACCCCCAGAAATCGAGGCGATACTCAAGCGAAACAAAGAGAAATTACTCAGGTTTTTTGACAACTTCCTCAGCGACAGGGGAGATGGACAATTTAATGTACGTGTACACTTTATGCTTCTTACTTCGAGATGTGTGGTTGAAGCCCCAGTTTGGTATTGACAGAGTGAAAAACGACTCTTGATAGTCCAGATCCAAAATATATAACGTCCTGGAGTCCGAAGATCTAACTATTTGTCCCTCATAGACATCCTATGCACACGATACGAACTGTCGTAGATTGTAACGAGTGACCAAGTGGAACGAGCAGGGGAGGGATCGGCCGAGAGCCAAAGTTTTCGCAAAACGTGTGCTACGGGGCGTTGCGTGATTGGGAGCCGACCAGCAGGTGCGACCCTTCTGGTCCGAAGCTGGACCTGAACTCGAACTAAAATGTGGCGTCAAGTTTAGAATTCCACAACAACAAAGCAGAAGAAGCTCAGCAGGCAATCTGCGGAACAACCAAAGTGGGTTAAATGTCCTCCTGTTATCGCAAGTTGACAAGGTTCATGGTGCACGATAGTACATATACTAACACCTTCCTCGTGAGATCTTAAGACGCCAGTCGGCGCAATCAGTGCCAAGGACCATGTGATTGTCAAGTGGGTGCCTCCGCGCAATGGCTGAAATTACGACAGTCCGACAGCAACTGAGCGCAGGCCCTCATTGGCTAGTATGCGTATCATGAATCCCAAAGAGTATGATTTTACAGCATGCCTTACTCACCTGGAACGACGGACGTAATTTAATGGTACGTCAGAGGCGTCCCGGCCACCTCTAAATAGCCGGTTGATACAAACCCTGGCGGGTTTACTCCGGCAATAAATTGTTTGATATGATAGGTACGCACGTGTACAAGACGTTGGATGATGTTGGAAAGAATGCAAAAGAGCGCGAGGAGGTCTGAAAGATTCCTGTAACCATGGTCTTCTATACGTTTAGGTAGGGACATCCAACACCCCCGACATCCCCGGGGTGACCATGCGGCTCACCCTACACGGTCACCCTGAACATATCAAAGTGTTCGCATCGGCATGGCTGGTGACGTGGCTGTGATGGGAGGACGGGAATATACGTGGTAGTTTGATAGGGCCACTAGGGCGTCAAGCCGGACACATGTTGATCGAAAAAGGCAGTGTTGTGGTGCCAAAGACGGGGACTACATCCAAATGAAATCATCTAGGAACTGTCGTAAACTGATAGGAGCCACATCGGAAGCGTTTTCTTTTCTGGTAGACAAACGACGATAGTCCTCACGAACGGCCTCTTGTCTGTGGAGAACATAAGCGTGACAATGGCAAAAGCCTGCGAGACAGCTCCTCGCCCTGGATCCATTCCATATGGATGTCGGTGCAAAGAGAGGTCCGGACGCGAACATTTGGAGAGCCGTCACCTCGACCGTTATTCCATACAAGGTTGTGGGGCTGTGTAGCAAGCGGCGTGATGAGAGGAAAGGAGTCGAAAAAGGCATGGGCTGTGGTGGTGTCAGCGGTTGAAGCCAGGTTTGCCAGTTGGGCATGTGTCAGACCTATCTCACCTCACGCCAAGCAACGGCACTTTGTCTCTCATCTTTTTCAAACAGTCACCCCATCGGTCTCGTTGATACCTCCCTATGAATTTCTTCAAGACAAAACCTCGAACGCCGCCAGACCTCGTGCGGGGTCTTCGCGATGCCATCCCAAAACTTGATTCAGGCCCACCAGGTACCGAGGCTAGGCGCAAGGTGGGTCCACCAGGCTTTCCCTGTCGTCCTGAATGACGAATCATGCCACCCGTCTCTCTAGGCGAGCGAGGAAGTGGCCAGAAACCTCCAGGCTGTCAAGGGTATCCTCTACGGTGACGGCGGTGCGTCCATGCCACCTTTCCTCCACCTTGGCACCCCAACCCATGCCCCAGCGCCAAGCTACAGAACCTGTGCCTGAACTGATCGCACAACTCGCACAAGAGACCTACTCCACTGACCTGCTCCTCATCCTCGTCCAGAACATCGCCCGTTTTGATTTCGAGTCTCGGAAAGACGTCGTGCAAATATTCAACAATCTCCTGCGGCGACAGATCGGCGCTCGTTTACCCACTGTCGAGTATATCTGTGCACGCCATGAGGAGGTCATCTTTGCAGCGCTCGCTGGGTATGCCAACGAAGAGATCGCGCTCAACACTGGCATGATCCTCCGGGAAATGCTCCGACACGAGCAGCTCGCGAAAATTCTGCTCCACTCTGAACAGTGAGCGTTGCTGGATCGTATCTGCATGGACCCTTGCTGATGTCGGATTAGGTTTTACATGTTTCCACACCACATCGAGACGACGTCGTTTGGCGTCTCTTGTGATGCATTCGCTAATTTGAAGGAGACCCTTACCAGACACAAGGCCATGGTGGCAGAATACCTGGACAAGAACTACGATAGAGTACGTTTTGCCCCGCCCTCATCTTCTTCTGCCCTGACCCCGCACAGTTCTTTGCGTCCTTCACGACACTTATCCTCTCCAACAACTACGTCACCAAACGACAATCGCTCAAACTTCTCGGAGAGATATTGCTCGATCGTGCCAACTTCAACGTCATGACGCGTTATATCGCTGAGGAGGCGAACCTCAAGATGATGATGAACATGCTGCGCAGCAAGAGCAAGAACATTCAATTCGAGGCCTTTCATGTCTTCAAGGTCGGTTCCCTCGGCTTCTCTCCATTCTCAACGCGTTTGACATATTTGTAGGTGTTCGTTGCGAACCCAAAGAAGCCACCCCAAATCGAAACGATACTCCGGAGAAACAAGGAGAAACTACTCACATTCTTGAAGAACTTCCACAACGATAAGGAAGACGAACAGTTTAGCGTACGTATGCACATTTCCGGTATTCAATTAATCTGATGTTTCTACTTGCCATCGATAGGACGAAAAGCAATTCTTAATTGTCCAGATCCAGAATCTATAGCCCCATGTAGGGAGGCCGACCCTCCGACTTCCCTCGTGATTCCTTCCAGCTTGTCCCTTACTGGGATATTGTCTTTCCCTGACTCTTCTTATCTGCTTCTGAACCCCCTCCTATACTCCCACACGACGGACTTGGTCTCACAGAATTCGCTGGGTTGAATCCACGTCGAAATGCTGTTTTCATGTCGTATATTTCATACCCACTCGTCACATACTATGCCATCGCGTTGGCCTATGGGCGTGACGTGTTGGCAACGGAATCTGTCTGTTTGTATTGTTGTCTCGACCGAGTATGCATGAGCCGAGTCTGACCTAGTCTGACCCTGGCGCGTTATCGTGTCGATCCGACGAAGACGGGGTACGTGTCTCGCTCTGTCGGTTGTTCTTTGTCTCCGGCAGGGTACCGTAACTGTGTACTTGTCCCTGCCTCCATATTGTGAGGTACAAGTAGTGGCATAGGGAAGGAAGATCCGGGCCGGAGGATACAAGATTCGAGCGCGCACCACGCGAACAGCTGCTTTCAAGAACTTGGATGTCTCAAGTCTTCGACTGTACTGTCAGGCAAGTTGGCAGAGTCAGAAACAGGGCTACATATCATTTTCAGATACGGGGAGGATAGCAGGATAAGGTACGCCGGTTAAGTATGTGTAGCCAGAGACGTCGTCAAAGGGGTTGGAACATCTCTAGGTGTCCAGTATAGTCACCACGGCCAGCATACTGATAGTGATAGCAACGATATCTGACGCATCAGGCTTGGCAGGGTGGAGTCACGATGGGCATTGGGCGCGTCAAATAAACCACTTTCTGGGTATGAGCGCCGAGGGGAACCCACGCCGGTTAAACTGCGATCAAAACGGCGCAACAGGTTCTGATCAAACAGGGGTAAGTGTTACGGAGCTTTGATAATATCTTGCGAGATGACATCTCTTCGAACCGATGTCCGCTGCTTTCACAGGCCACAATCGCTGAACAGGTGAGCAGTGGTACCGGGTTTGTGTTGGATGCTGTCAAGTTTTGGAACGAATTGTACTAATCCCACAGCAGATGTCACAGTTGACTTTGACGGAAAGTTCAAAATTGCAGAACGAAAGTCAACTCATGCTAACGTCTGCAGGGCATGCGTTAGCAAAGGTTCGTGTGGTGCAGCACAAATTTTGTTGCCAGCATGATGATGGACCCCTCAGGGATCCGAAGTTGAATATCAAATGGCCTGGTCCGAGCCGATCAAGCTAGGCCGATGATCAAGCAATGTGGTACTCTTGGGATTTCCTACCACTTCAAGGTCTTCGTTACGAGGTTCGTGTATGATACGACGTTTAGCCTCTTATTGCCAGCTCCCTGAGAAACGAAAACAGTACAACCAGTGTACGCCAACGTTCGTCCCGTATCTTCGAAAGACTGATACTTGAAACTAGTGGGCCTGGGCAACTCCCACAAGGACCCATTTGACATGCGAGACAGTCATGGTCGTCGTGAGGGGGAAGGGCGGTCTGAAACCATCAACCGTATTCTTTCATCTTCTGTTGCAGTCCGCCAGTTTCACCACCACAAAACCATGGTGGTATTCACGGGTCTGACGGAACTGAACGGAAACTCCAAGGCCTGCGCTACATGCTTTAAGAACAGCAGCACAATCTTAGCCTACGGTTCCCGTTTCTCTCTCATACCCCACCCCGTGACATCAGTAATGATTTTCCTCATGCCTTCCCCGAACTCAAGCGACCTTACGCTGGACCAACCAGAGAGTGACGAGAATGTCGTCCAGTCGGACTTGGCGCCGTCCAGGAGAGGCGCCAAATTTTGGCTGATATTCGTTTTGATGTGCACCTGTCTCTCCCTCTCTGCCCTCGAGCTATCCTCTGTCTCCACCGCACTGCCTACCATTTCCAATGCTCTGCACGCGTCTCAGTTCACCTGGGTCGGTTCTGCTTACGCACTTGCCTCCACTGCATTCCTTCCAATGAGTGGTGGCCTCGCTCAGACGTTTGGAAGACGGCCAGCTGTTCTGTTTGCTATAGGCCTCTTTGCACTCGGGAGTGCCATCTGTGGTGGTGCGAACAGTATGAATATGCTTATTGCGGGAAGAGCCGTACAGGGATCCGGCGGAGGAGGCATCCAGTCTCTTACAGGGATCATCTTAGCCGATCTTGTCACCCTGCAAGAACGCGGTTTATATGCCGGTTTATACGGACTGTGAGAACCATTTGATCGTGCAATGGAAGAATGCAACTCACTATTCCATAGCACGTGGTGTCTCGGCGTCAATTGGACCTGTTGTTGGAGGTAGCCTCGCGGCGCAGGGACAGTGGCGTTGGCTTTTCTGTGAGTTGTCATCTTGCGTACAACATACGGGAAACTAAACAAATACCTCCAAGACCTCAATCTTCCCATTTCATTCGTTGCGTCGGTGTCTGTCTTGCTCCTGTTGGATCTGCCTATCCCCCCTGGGAGTTACAGAGAAAAAATCATGCGAATGGACTGGATGTAAGTCCAAACGTAATGGTCCTCGCCACACAATCCAACTTAGCGCTATCTCGCTGATAGTGGGAACTTTCTTGTGATCGCGAGCACCGCCGCGTACTCAATAGGTTTGACGTGGGGTGGTATCACAGACCCATGGGGTTCAGTCACTGTACTCGTCCCGTTAATCCTTGGACTGATCGGCCTTGGCGTATTTATCGTGTATGACGCCACCTTTGCAAAACACCCACTCGTACGCATCTCCTTCGTATGCCTAGATCTGTATCTCACCCCGCGCGCAACAGGTACCGTTCTCCCTAATGACAAATAGGACCAGCGTCAGTGGGTGAGGAACATCGTTCGTAATCCTGCTTCCTGCCGCAGCTCATGTACATCAGTTATATACAGACGTTTTGCTGCAACCTCACTACTTTGGCAGTTGTCTGTAAGTTCACCCGAATGAGCCGCTATCCCTGCTTAGAATGACCATCGTGCAGATTACTTCCCAGTTTACTTTCAAGCTTGCAAGGGTGCATCTCCCGTTTTATCCGGCGTTTATTCGTTCGCATTTGCATCACTCGCACCCGCGGCCATTGTTACTGGGTTATCAGTTAAACCCATGGATAGATACAGACCGCAGATATGGATAGGCTGGATCCTCACTGTCGTCGCTCTTGGTTTGATGAGCACGATTCTCGCAACGGACCATCTCTCGAAATCCTTCGGGTACGTGGTGCTGCTCGGCTGGGGTATAGGGTACGTCGTGTTCATTTACTGAGAATTCCGTCGGTCTGATGCTCTACGCCTAACTCGTGGTAGCATGCTGACCGCAACGCCCATGTACCCCATACAGGCCCCCCTACCTGTAACTCAGAATGCATCTACCCTTGCCTTCATGTGATTCCTCCGTGCATTCGCTTCTGTGAGTGACTATGTCCTTCATTCTCCTTAAATATGTCCTTAAGTATCTCCTATCCGTTGTAGGTGTGGGGTATCACGGTCGGAAGTACCGTCCTACAAAACGAGCTCGCAAAGAAGCTCCCTGCGTCATTTATCCGATCTGTGCCACAAGGCACTGCCATCATGTATGCGCTTATCCCAGAGCTCTCCACGCTGCCTCCGCAGACGAGGTTCGAAGTCCAAGTCGCATTTGCAGAGAGTCTCGCGGTGTTGTGGAGAGTGTTGGCTGTCATTAGCGGCGCGGGACTCGTGGTGTCGTTGCTGATGAAAGGGCCCCCGCTGCATGATACGCTCGATGCAGAATGGGCATTGAAGAATGAGAAGGAGGATCAGCCCATGTAAGCTCGTTCTCCCAACTGTATCTTTTGCTTCAACAACCAGCTGCAATCGCGAAAGCTTTGATGTAGGCGGCTTTTCTGTGCCCCTTTGATTTTTGAGGTGGTTGAATGTGGACTGCATTCGGGGCTTGGACTAGTGTGTCATGCCTGTCTGGTCATCCAACCTTGTAAGTAATGTGGAATTGCTACAGCAATGCGAGAATCGGGGACTGACCGGAACTGACCAGTTCATATACATGTTGTAAAAAAAGAAAATCAAAGATTGTTGCTGGTCCATCCGATTGTGGCGCAGGAAAGTGAGATTGAGACTCGGTTTGTTTCAAGTCCGCAGTGGACCTCAGGAAGACATGGCAGGTGACCGGTGACCACTGTGCAAGTCCAGACCCTCTGGTTGTGGCAGGCCTTCGTCCTGCTTCGTTGGGGCGTCAAAGCGAAAGATATCATCTACTAACGCGAACATTGGTGGTGCCAGCGTATGTTGTTCAACGTTCAAACGTGCACGTGTGAGTTTTGAATTGAAGACAAGCCAACGTGGTGGGGTGGTTCGTGTGCGGGAATAAGCTGAATGCCACTTCAACGCCCTATTTCATATGTCCATACGACCATCACTGCCTCGAACCCGCGACCTATGGCGTTGATTTACTCGACACTCATTGTATCCCGAATCCTATTCACCCTCACGAGTCACGACGTTGATAACTTCACCGGTCAAACACAGAACTTTTCCGAGTCATGGTGCGGAACTTGTAGTAGTATTATGACAGGAACTCATAGTGCCGACTCAATCGTGCCTTCACCGCTAGATGGCGTGCCACCACTGTTCGCCGTTCGCATGACCTGCCACTGTGTCACAAGCCAGTTCAACGAGGTTTCGTTTAAAATAAACTGGCAATGGCAATCAACATTGTACGTCTTCAATAGTGCATGCATTCTATATCTATGAACACATACGTTGAGCACCCATGCTGCAGAACATGATTGGCCCAAGAGAGAGAATGAGCCAAACGCAACGCCTAGATAGAACCTCGGGGAGCCATTAGTCATGGGTCATCTTTCACCCTCATGGGCCGGGCCCTCGGGGCTCATATTTGCCAACACAGACCTTTATCAAGTTTCACGACGGCTCAAAACGCATTGGGACGAACGTGGGCAGGTCATGTATGGGCTATGACGGCACGAGTCAGTGTTCCCGAATGCCACCTGAAACCGTCCGTGGTTGTTTCATCACAGTTCTAAAGAGTCAATTTTAAATTTAGAGGTTTGCACCTTCCGCTGCTGGGGTCTCCATCAGACTTGACAGTGTTGCCATTTCCTTCTCAAGGCCAACCGTTTTCTCCGTGACCCGACCATCAAAGGACGATGAAGATGCCCCCAAATCAGACCCAGTGTTGCCCAGGAGAGCCATCAGATTCTTCCTCATCTTCACTTTGATGTGTATCACCCTCTCTCTATCTGGTCTCGAGTTATGCACTCCTTTTTATTGCCGATGATCTTCACGCTTTTAAGTACATCTGGGTCAGCTCTGCCTATGCTCTCACTTCCATTGCGTTCCTCCCGATGAGCGGTGGTCTAGGTGTTTTCGCGCTCGGCAACGGTATTTGTGGTTTGGCGAATAGCATGAATATGCTCATCGCGGGCAGAGCACTACAAGGCTTTGGCGGAGGAGCCATTCAACCTCTCACATCCTAGCTGATCTCGTCACACTGCGAGAGCGTGGTATCTACGTTGGTTTATACGCACTGTGAGACCTATTCGTGGATCTTGAGGATACCCACTGAGACTCCTTGCTTTCGTGATATTATATTAACTGGGACGACCCTGTACCCCATCCAAGCACCCCTGCCGGTGACCCTAAATGCCCAATCATTGTCCTTTGTGTGGTTCCTTCGTTCGTTTGCCTCTGTGAGTATCTCGATTTCTCTCTTATTCATACACATGTGATGTGGTCTCATCCTGTCCGAAGTCGAAATTGCCTATGCAGACAGTCTTTCCTCGCTGTGGAGAGTCCTGGCCGTCATTAGCGCCACAGGATTCGTGTCATCATTTTTCATGAAAGGGCTCCCACTGCATAACACGCTCGATGCGGAATGAGCGCTAAGGGATGCCAAGGAGGTACAGCAAGAGACAAATGCGTCTGTTGCGCAAACTAAAGATAATGATGTCTTGGGCGGAGAGAGTGGGGGATGTCAGAACCTGTGACGTCGGGGTGCATTAGTATTCAGGCTTCACGTCCGCTCGCCTTGTTACTTCCCTCTTTCCGCAGAGGATCACTTCTGCGGAGTGCTTCGCATTTACCGACGAGTTTGGGACCAAGCAACTGGCGAGTCCGTGAAGTCGCTGACCTTGACACGTTGCATTTTCTTATGTTCTTCCCGCGGTACATATTGGTGTGACTCGACGTGGCATGGCTAAGGGAAGGTGGCGCATTTCTTATCATCTATCCATGTGGCGTTTCAGTATGATGAAGTACATGTCTGAGAGTACTCAGTCCCCATACCTAATTTTGGTCGCGGAACTGATGTGTAAAAAGACTGTTCGTGATAAAGCCGCCATAAGCGAGGCCTATGTAAGCCTGGCTCGGCTCGGCAAGGACCGGGCCTAGCACGACACCAACTTAGTATGTGATATGTGAGTCTACTCGCGGTCGCCGCCGATCTGCCCTCCAATCTAGCGTTTTGCAATAGCGGGCTTACTGTCTTGCTGCGTCAATCGGACCTGTCGTCGGTGATAGTTTTTCAGCATATGAACAACGGCCTGGTTTCTCCAGCGGGCGTTGTGAGTGTCCCAAGTTGTCCTTATTCAACCATTTCCCACCACTTTAGCCTAGTGCCACTGGACTTGCGATATTGCTGTTGACGGTGACCGTGCTTCCGACTTCAATGACCAATAATGCAGCCGGTCTTTTGCTGCATTATTGGCCATTGAAGTCGGAGGAACTTGAAAGGCGGATTGCGATGCTCGGATGTCACGTCTAGACCAACACCTACTGGAAAGCAACGGGTGGGGGTACCCGTGACAGCGGTATGCCATTTGCCCGATACAACGTCCGAAGTGGGTCTTGATACACGCGTCCAGCTGCGCTCGCCGACGCACGTGTCCACACAAATTTGACAGATGCAAATGGTAAATCATTACTGGTATGTACTTACTATGTTGTTACGTCATAAAATAACTGTTTTCTGTTGTGCAGACTTGAGCTTGAACATTCAACGCATCACTGCAATGCCTACTCTTTCATTTCTGTCCCGGTAATCCTATCCGCTTGCGTCGGCTAACTTGAAGTCTCAGGCTAAGCCGGTGCAACTAAGCACGCCTCGGACTATACTTTTGATCAAATCGACTTATGTCTGCGTTTTTGTTTCATCAGGGCATGTCTCTTTTCGGTTTGCCTCATCTCATGAAACCCTCTCTTTCACCTTGATAAGACTCCGCCGGTAGCTGACTTCAAACATCTAGGGAGGCAGATAAAGACATGAAGGTTTGCATTCTTCGTCGTTCTGAAAGCATCTTCCCTCGTCTTCTCTACCATGATAACGAATCAGTCTTCGTCAGGGAATAGCGACCTCGATTCCCAACCAAACGCAACACCGTCCAAGAAAGGCCTCAGATTCTGGCTTATCTTCGCCTCTATGTGTATCTGCCTTTGTCTCTCTGCCCTCGAACTAGCTTGTGTCTCTACTGCGCTTCCTACGATCGCAAATGATCTCCATGCCTCTCAGTTCACCTGGGTCGGCTCCGCTTTTGCCCTTGCCTCCACTGCCTTCCTCCCGATGAGCGGTGGCCTAGCGCAGACATTTGGCCGGCGGCCTGCTATTCTAATGAGCATTGTTCTCTTTGCGCTAGGCAGCGGCATTTGTGGTCTCTCGAATAGTATGAATATGCTCATCGCTGGAAGGACCGTGCAAGGTTTGGGTGGAGGTGGCATTCAGTCCCTCACAGCGATTATTCTAGCTGATCTCGTCACGCTGCAAGAGCGTGGTCTCTATGCTGGCTTATATGGAGTGTGAGACCTGCTCGATCATGTATCTACACTATCTGACAAGGTGAACTCATGTATTTATATAGCACATGGTGTCTTGCTGCGTCGATCGGTCCTGTTGTCGGGGGCAGCCTTGCAGCGCACGGACTGTGGCGCTGGATTTTCTGTGAGTATTCCAAGGTTGCTTATCATGGCCCAAATACTCACGCAATGCGCAAGACTTCAATCTCCCCATTTCACTCGTTGCATGTATCTCGGTCATATTCTTGTTGGATCTGCCCGTTCCACCAGGCAGTTACCGAGAGAAGCTTAGCCGAATGGATTGGATGTATGAGTGCAATGGTCGCCGTAAATTCAACTCGGCTCACATTTTACTGGACAGTGGCAACTTCCTTGTGATCTCGAGCACAGCCGCGTGTACAATAGCATTGACATGGGGTGGCATCACTGCTCCATGGCATTCTGTTAGGGTGCTTGTTCCGTTGGTCCTTGGCCTAGTCGGTCTCTGGGCCTTTATTGTGTATGAAGCTGCTCTTGCAAAACATCCCATCGTATGTATTTTGATTACGTGCCCACCGATCTGAATTGCATCCACCCGCCCAGGTACCGTTCTCCCTGTTGACAAATTTGACCAGCATCAGCGGGTAAGAAAACCGGACATCACTCATAACCATTTTTTCGTCCACTTACCCCTTCACAAGTTATATACAGACGTTTTGCTGCTTTGTCATTTTATTTGCAGTCGTCTGTGAGTTTACTCGAAGGCATCGCTATCCCTGCTCAATGCGACCGCTGTACAGACTACTTTCCAGTCTACTTCCAGGCTTGCAAAGGCGCCTCCGCCGCCAAATCTGGGATTTACTTGCTTCCGTTCTCAGCGCTTGCGCCCGCAGCAATTAGCTCCGGGATATCTGTTAGAGCAACCGGACGATATCGACCGCAGACGTGGATGGGTTGGGTGTTCACTGTCACTGGCCTCGGTTTGATGAGCACAGTTACCGCAACGGACACTCTCGCGAAATCCTACGGATGTCTTGCCGTGCTCGGCTGGGGTATAGGGTACGTTGTGTCGCCTGCCCGAGGCCCATCTGTGTCTAATGCTCCATATTTCACCCGCGGCAGAATACTGAGTGCGACATCAATGTACCCTATTCAGGCGCCCCTATCAGTGACCCAGAATGCACCCGCCCTTGCCTTCATGTGGTTCCTCCGTTCATTCGCCTCGGTGAGTATCAAGATCAATATAGGTATGTCCTTACGCGTGATCCCATTCCCTTTAGGTGTGGGGTATAACTATCGGAAGTACCGTACTGCAGAACGAGCTTGCAAAGAAGCTCCCTGCGTCGTTCATCCAACTTATCCCACAAGGAGCTGCCATCGCATACACGCTCATCCCAGAGCTTCCTGCATTCCCTCCACAGACCCTCTCCGAAGTCCAAGTCGCCTTTGCAGGCAGTCTTGCGGTGCTGTGGCGCGTCTTGATTATCATCAGCGGCGTAGGGTTCGTAGTGTCGTTGTTCATGCGAGGGGTCGTACTGCATAACACTGTGGATGCGGATTGGACGCTCAAGAATCAGAACTTGGAGCTGAGTCGGGGATAGCACAGGAGCATGCCCGCTCCGCAGATGAAAAGAAGGAGTCGGCTGGTTGTGTACAAAATTTAGAAAGTGCGCATGAATGAACGAGTTACAGTAATTCCTTCGCGATGCCCAGGGAAACGGTGTCTGGAGGGAATATTTCAGCCGGACATCATCTATATCACCTATATCGAGTGTCCTTGTCGGCTCTGGATGCTCAGCACTCAGCGCTCGACTCTTTTTCTGAAGGGGACAGCCGCATCACAAGTCATCCAGGATGCGTCTTCTGCCATCGGACCCCTTCTCGGAACATGTTTCTACTAACCTTGTGACGCTTGGCATTGCTTCCATGCTAACTGTATGATCAGTGACACATCACATACTGGTGCCAAGCACCTTCCGAGTCTTGTCTATCGAGATCCCGAAGTATGTTATCGTGTACACCCACCGGCAGGATTGTGGCGCCGCACTTGAAACTGTTTCAAGTAGTAATATCGGTTCGCAAGGTAATGGATCAGTATTTTATCGCAATCTCAGGTACAATGCCCGCCAGTGCTGAATTGGTGAGTCGCAGGTCTAAAGAAGTGCATAAGGATAGAACTCGTAGTAATTGAGCTACCTAAAACCTAATATCCGCCTTGACAAGCTTGACATTCGAATGTGGGTTACCTGGTTTCGTCAATGGATGAGTCGAGTTTCAAAGTTTCGGGGGAGTCAGATGTTGGTATCGTTTCCAGATGTGTTATGTTGCGACTGTCCGAATTCCACCGACTGAATGTCTCCGAGACACGTAGCACTGACGAAACTCCTTGTTCCAAAGTCTATCACGTGTCATCAGAATTTTGATAGTATTCCAGGCACAACTCCTCTCGTTCCAGACTTCCAGTAAGTCGGGAGGCTGATCCAGCCGGTATCATGTCGATCTCGGTAGCCATATTAGGTATGACATGGATCAACCATTCCAATGTGACACGAGCCCTAACACGGGTACACTGTACTCCTCCGTGCGCTAGCAAGCAACGTGTGCCAGAACCACCATGCACTGTTTAATCTGAAACCATCGATCGTCGCAACCTGTCCTTTCTGGTTCGCGCTCTGTCGGTTGTTTCACTCAACCGCGGAGTCCACAAGATCCTAAGAATGATCGAATCGAACAAAAATGGCGTCAACTTGCTTCCAGCAGGATTTAGTGCCCATCGATCTACCACCCCGAGAGATCAATAGAACATCATGCCCTCGTCGGGTGAGAATGTCCAACAAAGTACAGCAGCGCCCAAGAAAGGCCACATCGACATCACTTGACTCGGATGAGGTCTGCCTTGGTTACCTTCCGCGGCGTGAAGTACTACGAACTAGTGAGGCAGTGATGAAATGACGAGTGAGGTTTACTCAGCATCTTGGGCGCGACTCTGGTTAAGCTCGCAAAACATTGAGACTGAGTGTGGCCATCCTTTGGTTAGTTTGTTACTTACTACGTCCCTATGGCTATGTTCTAGCACGTAGGCGGACCCAGGAGTGGAGTCGGTGAAAAGTGTCGTTTGTAAGTGTTGGTGACCTTCAGAGGCAACAAGCCGCAAACAAAATGGAACGTTCAACAAGTTGAAAACGAAAGCATGCCGTGACGAGTGGCTTCTCTCTGGCGGGGAGTCGAACCCCGCTCTTCCGCGGTCAATGCACTGGACACGTGAATGACAGGCGGATGTACTATCCGATATACTACCAGAGATTGACCAGAAGTGGCTGATAGATGATAAAGACACCTGTGCTTCCGGATCATTCGTGGTTCCAAACCGTCTACGTGTTTCATTATCGAAATCAGTGCCAGTACAACATGTCCATTGTCTTCGTCAAATAACATATCGAAATCGAAAGCAGGGTATTCTTCCAAGCTATATCATTAGGCTTTACCAATTCTCCAACATGACCTGTGCGCATTCCTGGAACAAACTGTTCAGAATCTGTTCCTCCAGTCGATTCAGAACCAACAAACCTTGAGTCTCGCAAAGTTGTACACGATGGCAACGTTCAACACCGTCCTCAACTTTCGCTTCGTCTCCGCTTTGCCAACAGCCAGTTGATAAGATCCCGAACACTGACAATATCGTGAGGCATTGTCTGAGCGGACTTGCTTGCACTTGGAACAACGCATATCTTGCTGTGCAAACGATTTCTCGATTACGCCAACCATGCGGACCAGTTCCATCTCTATCGCAGACCGATCGTATTCGGCCTGACATTTCCGATTCCGACATATCCATTTGGGAGGTCCGACGGTCAAACCATCTGGCATGAGCTCCGGATCGCGGCAAAAGTCAAAGTCGCGAAGTGAATCGCACATTTTGCATGCGACGTTGGACAGTTTCAATGTTTCACAAGGATTTCGGAAGATGGCTTCATTGGCAAATTCTCGAACCCCTGCCAGGTCGAGCAGATTCCGCTTTAACAGACCGATCTCCACTTGATGGTCTCCCGCGAGGCTGAGGACGGCACAAGTAAATTTGACGAACTCGAGGATGGGGTTAGTGAGCGTCAGGTAAGAACCTGGGAGTACTGGGAACGTGAACCGGGAATGGAGTTCTTCATCGTACGTCGAGTCCCTGTGTTTGGTCTGAATGGCACCAACGACCCGTAGGAGTTTCCGTGTGAGTTTCCTGGCAATGAACTCGCGAGTGGCATCTATCTCCTTCTGTTTCCCAACGTCTCGTTGCGTGAGGTCGGGTGCAGAGTTTTGTAGTACTCGAAGGGGTGCTCGTGAATTTTCGTTCGCTTTCTGTCTGATCTTGTAGAGTTCGACGATAAAATACTGAATGATAGAACTGAAGTCGCTTTGAATAGCTGGTGGGAGGAAAGTCTCTATGTTCCACCGCGTCTCAATGGTGAGTTCCTCCGGAGGTTCAAGGGCCAATGGATCATCACAAACGACACCCCCAAAGTTTGCGGAATCCATGAACAACAGGTAGTCGTAGAAGCGTTCTGTTTTCAGATATACATGCTGGAATAGTTCGTGGGAGGTGACCGCTGTGGCGATATACGTCGCGTAGGCGTGAGCTGTTCCAGGTGGCTTCGAAGTAGAGAGCAAGATTCGACTGAAGTCGGCGTAGATGACGTGGGAACCTAGTCGTTTGAATTCGGCCAGCATCTGTATGAACGTTTTCCGCATAAGCCCGTGAACGAAACGGTGGATGCTTGGGTCGTAAAGACGAGATCCGCTCGTGCTAATCCATCGCCAGAAATGATCAGTAGCTAGAGCCGCAGGACTCTCGAAGTTGGCTTGGACTTTGTCGAGAAGCCAAGTTTTGATCATCGACTTCATAATACCGAACATCAGGGTAGAAACGTTCGACTCTCCAAGGGTGAGGTCGCGTTGTGAGTCGCCCCGGTTGTACGCACTCAGGGTATGAGATGTGGAGTCAAAGGCGGTGGTCCCACCACTTCCTTCTAGCTCGTTCACTGCGACGGAATGCAGTACGGAGTTGACGGCAAGATTGCGGACTGTGATTTCCAGGCAGACATTGGAATAACACCCAGGAGTTGTGAACTCCGTGTTCTGTAGTTCCTCTGTTGGTCGGTTGTCAGCTTCTCTGCCGCCGAGATCTGGCCGCTCGGTGGGCGACCACCAGAGGATGATATCTTGCTGTATCAATCTCCGTGCGAAACTGATATCGGAGAGGATGATAGGTTGGTCTCCGTCAATGTGGCCAATAGGAATGTCGTAGTAGTCTGAAAGAGTGATCAAACGATCCAGCCATGCACCACACATGAGGTAGCGGTGCAGCATCTTTTGGGCGACATGCGTTTGCCAAGGAAAGACGTCGAGAGAATGATGAACTTTGGCTTTGGGCATCGACAAGACAGGGAATCGCGAGAGTTTGGGAACGTGCGTGTCGAAGTAGACTTGCTCTTTCGATGAGGAGAGTACGACCGTAAACGATAAGTTTTCCAAGAGCCCGAGTTCCCGAGAAACCGCTTTAAGAGCGGAGACGTCCTTGCTGTGGTACATCGTGGTGAACTCGCATGAAATGGGGTATTGGATGGAAGCGGAATCTCCGAGATGACTCTGCCGTTTCTTCGAGAGGTCCGTATACAGCTCCTGCAGACGTGGTATGCCTTGGCGGCGTGTTGCAGGATCTACTAGATGCAATTTCACGGTACCGCTGGGAAGGAACAGCGCAAACACATGGATTGGAGCGGTTTGCGAGCAAGCATGGTAGAGGAATAGATATTTGCCACTTTGCCCACCATCAAGGTACGTCTTTCGAGAAAGGGAGGGACTGGCGCGATCGAGCTGGCTCAGATCGACCCCTATGGTCTGGGCTTTGTTGAGAGTCAAACCCGGTTCATCGACAGTACAAGTCTTTCCCAGCTTGAGCAAGGCTCGCATCTCTAACGGAACCTAATAGAATGAAGCGGTTAGCATAAAGTCGAGTTCGCGTAGGGTTGGACAAACACCTACCTGCCGTTCGAATACACCGTCGACATTCGGATCGTTCGTCAAGTCTGTGAAGTGTTCTTGAATGTCTTCGTAAACATCTTCCTTGACGACCACTTTGTACAAGTCACTGCACGGAATATCCCTCGGCAAGTGTCGCATGACTTTCTCCACTTGGTAGAATTCCGTGCGGAACAACTCGTCCCTGGGCGGATTCTTGAAGTGAAGGTAAAATTGTCTAGGAATACGAAGCGGGACCGGAGTAAGTTCTCCGTCGACGGAGACCCACATCGTAAAGCGTCCGGAAATTTTACTCGGTCGGATCTGTACGACGTCCCAGCGCTGCGTCGTCCGTATCCGTGCACCTCTAAACATGGAAGGGACAACTGCAGACGTCTCTCTGCCCCAACGAGCTTCACGCATCTTACGCCAACGAGGTTTAATCGCTTTTAGCCAAGCAGAGTAGTCACAGCTGGCATCTGGGAGAGGAACCCTGAATGCGTCGTCTTCTTCGGCCTCAGGACTTGGCTTCCGCGTAGCCTTGCGGCTCACGACGGCAATACGTCTTTTGTCCGGGTGTTTCTGCGTCCCAAAGTCCTCTATATCACCCTCTTCGTCTTCTTGGACCCTCTGCCGAGGGATGACAGAGAAGAAGTCGGTAACCTTGTTCTGCTTGAACTTGTCTATGGCTCCCGCAACCCTACGGTGCAACCAATCAGGATGCCTAATCCTCGGTACGGGATTTGAGACCCCCTGCATGGCCGCAGGTATAGTGATCAGTTTCTGGATCACGGAACCCAATCGCTCGATGTAGTACTCCCAATCCAGAATGGAACGGAGGTCGAAATTGCTGAGGCCCGGGTCTTTGAGCCACTTGCGGAGGTAGGTACGCTTGACGGATTCTTCTGCAGAAAAAATGGCAATCGGAACGGCTCGTTCGGTAACGGGAGCGCCGTTGGGCTTGGCAGAAATAACGAACTTGCAAGCGAGACCTTTATCCTTGACCATTTGGTCCCCCAAGAACTCGGCAAGTCTCTTGGCAGTACTAATTGACGTGGACTTTTGGCCGGCGTACTCGGCGAGTGTCTTTGACATACTTCTGTTCTCGGCGATGAGCTCAACGAGCTCCTCGTCCGAAAGCGTTTCAGCATGACAGAAGAGGATATCGAGCCACTGATTGGCGACGTTGGCAACAGCGCCATAGCACTCCTCGGTGGTTGTCCCCAACAAGAACTTCTCGAAGATTTGAGACTGGAATATCTTGATGAGTTGGAGTTCGCCACGTCGCTTGACTTCGAAGCCTTTGAGCTCTGCGAGAGAACCGTCATCATTAAACACTGCGTAACGCTTCTTGAGCAGTTTGTCTTCTTCCTTCGACGAGGGGAGAATCATGGCACGGTATGGTCCGTCGAGCTCAAAGAAGATGGAGTTTTCAGAGTGAACGTCGTATTCCCCAGTTTCAGGGTTAAAGTTGTGGTATTGGTCGTTCGTGAACCGCGCGTGGACAAGGTGGTTGAGCATCGTGCAAGGGTATGAGATGGGAATGGCTTTGCCATTGGCCAACTTGAACTTGAAGTTCTCCGGGAACACGCCTGGAAGCATACACCAGATTCCGTCCGTATCCAACTCCAGAGGACGCCCGATCTGCTCCACCAACGCACGAGCCATCTGAATGATCGTCGCGCCAGTAAGGCATGTAATCCCCGCCATCTCCATCGAGTGCCAGCGAGCGCCTTTACGCATCACGTACCCGTAGAAAGAGTTGAGGATACACTTGTGAGCGAGTTGTAACGAGTCGTAGAGCACGATCATCTTCTTTGCCTCGTCCACCTCCGCTAGGGAGCGACCCTCGCTGAGAACCGTATCAAGATTCCTCTTCCACGTCTTGAGAAGCCCTTTGTACTCGTACCGCCGATCACGGAAACGGCGCACGGTATCGACGTAAAAAGGGTTTTCCCGCTGACAAACGATGGATTCCCGCGTCTCGACTCTCGTGTCCTTCATCTTCTTGTACACCTTGCGAGAGTAGTCCCCGAGTCGCTTGTGCAACAAAGCTGTCTGCTCCGCCTCCGCCAAGTCGACGAACTTGCGCTGCGGTCCTCCAGGTTTCTTGGGAGGGAAGGTCTCTTGGTTCAACGCGTGTCGAATCATGTTATACTCGTCCCTATGTGCGGGGAAGAATTCGCCCCTCCACGCCCATTCAAGCCTTCGGTCGCACTTCTTCCCTGGTCTGTTGTAGTCGCACACCGCGCACACCGACTCGTCGACCATAGAGTCAGGTTGCAGGCGATTCGACAACATGATATTGGGGTACATAGCGGCAACGTCAAGATGGTAGATCAGTGGCTTGTCCGTCCGCCGTGGGTTATCTCGCATGAGCTCGAGTGCGGATTGTATCTGCGACTTGACTTCCTCGTAGTTGGTGACGTTGTCCAAAGACTCGTTCGACTCATCGGTGATGTGGAACGTTAAAGCGAGATCAAGTTCATCGATCAGCTAAACACTGGCATTAGCATGGGCAAGATATTACGAAGAATACTACAGACCTTTTGAACAGCTTCAGGAACGATCTTGAAATCCGTGGAGATATCACTGCGGAACACGCCGGCTTCTAATGCTTCCACGTGCCCTCCGACATAAGTTTCAGAGGCAAGCAGGTGGCCTTCGAACATGTTCAGATGTGCTTCTTCATGTCTGTTGGGCATGATGATATGCCCTCGGTACGCCTCCACCTGAGTCGATGCGCGAGTGAGGCGGTCCCAACACTATTCACAAGTCTACGCACCATTAACAAGGTCTCACAAAGCGTTCCACTCCCCTTGCGCAAAACCTCGTCTGGACACAACGGGATGATGTTGCACAGCGAGAAAATGAACGGATGGACATATTTCATGTACAGATAATAAGTCGCTACCGCATCGGAAACGGAGTACTGGGCGAGGATTTGTGGCTGTTCCATGGCATATCTAACAATTGTTTATCAGTATGAGCGTCGACAAGAGCCTGATCGACGTACGGCGTCATCAATTCGGGGTCCAACTCGATTGGATTATACCCCAACTTTGCAGTCGTAACGGCCTTCAAACCTTGACTACCTTGCGGTAGGTACGAGTCACGCTTGACCCATCGGAAGCAGTCCATGTGGACACAACAGCGACTTTTGAACTCATCCTCTGAATCAATTGCAAAGCCAATCTCGAGGAACATGTCGATACCATTAGCTTTTGCTCTGGCGGAGAGAAACGGGAAATCGAAGAAATCGCCGTTAAACGTGGCCATAACAGTGGGCTTCACCTCCTGGATGTGCTCGAAAAACTTTGTGATCGTAGCGGCCTAATCGAGTCGGAACCAGTCAACGAATGCAGACGCCGCAAAAAGACGACATACCTCGTCCTTCTCGTTATACACGGTAAACGGTCCTTCGTACCCTTCCTTGGGGGTATACTCAAAGTTTTCAATGTCCTCGCTGACGATTTCGCGATTCGTGATGAGGTATCCCTGTCCATCGATCATGTACGAGATCATCATGACTTGGTCGATCGCCTGGTCAGGAAACTTGAGCGGTGCCTTGGTCGTCTCGATATCGTACGCCATGACCACAGGGTCCGCACGTTTGACGCGCTCCGTGATCTGCGCAAAGCTGGGCTGTCCCGCATTAAACGTCACAGCGTACCACAACCCAACGCGCAGTTCGTTGTCGATGGCAACGCGCAGATAATATGGCACGTCAAACTCCCGGATGTCGACGATGCAGTCGCGAGGATCCCTATCCTTGTAGCTGCCACCGTTGATACTCCCGCCAATCTCCGCCCATTCGCCCTCGAGTTCCATGTTCGTGCTTGGGCCCGCGGTAGCATTGACGACTTCCGCATAAGCGTCGACGGCCCCGCGTTTGGCACCGTTCTCGAGCGCGAGAGGGGCAATTTCGCGTCTCACGGCGAGGAGATCCGAGACGTTCCTAAAGCACAGCTGAAGGTAAAGCCTCCGGTGTCCCATCAAATGATTCGGCAACTTGAGGTCTTCTTTTCGGTCGCGTACGATCTTGTAGATGACCCCCTCGAACCGCTTCATGAGCCATTCCTCGACGCTGGCTTCCGAGCCACTCTGAAAAGCCACAACCGCGTCAAGACACCCGTGACGAAAGAACGCGTCAAAAACGCCCACCTTGCACGCGATGCAAAAGTAAGGCTCGTATTGCATCGTGCACTTGAACGACCCGCCGTCGTCCTGTATGAAATAAAAATCCACCGCGGCCTTTCCGCCAGGATAATCCGGGTCCTTGACCAGCGTAGGATGCATATTGATGAGCCAGCCTTCTCTTCGTCCGCCCTCTTGCAGCCGCGCGAACCCGAGCTTCTCGTCGATCTCGTCGCTTAAACGAACCTGCTCGAATCGCTCGGCGAGCTGGGTGCCGTCGTCTTCGCGTCGCGGAACCGGTCCTTCGCCCGACGCGTTTCCGTTGGATGCTCCGCCGCGTCCACCTCTTCCTCTGCCACGTCCACCGCGGTAGTATGTGCTTCCCCGATAGCCAGCGCGTCCTCCGCGTCCTCCACGTCCGCGACCAGTCGATGACGACCCGAAATTGCCACCGCGCGCCATGGGTGAAAAGAGTTGAAGGCAAAACAACGAGACTCGCGTAGTAATAGCGTGATTGCACGTGATGTGACACACGCGACCTGTCACGTCTTTGTCACGACCGTACACGATAAGACTATCGCGTTGTACTTTCAAGCACTCCCATTATCCGAGTCTTCACAACCATTTGACGTTCTTCCTTCTGGATAGCAAGGTGGGTATAGGGAGAAAATAAACTGGGTATCACATAAAAATATGCATTACGCACAACTTGGCGACGAAATGCTCAGGATGAAAATCCGTAACCAGTACTGAAATAGGCCCATGATGAAAGAGAAAGAAAGAAACGATGCAGTACGAGGATAGAGTACGTGAAGGACCACAAGCGGTCGCTCAATCAAAGAATATAGCAATGTAAATGGGAAAGCGGAAAGAGGTTCGACAAGAAAACCAGGAGAATGGACCAGGGACAGAGTGCATTGACAACACAAGACATAGAACAACCATAAGCCGAATAAACCAACAGCGCGTACCTCTCCCCATCTTACTCTTCTTCGTCTTCGTCTTCTTCTTGGATCGCATGCTTGAAAGCAGTTCCTCGCGCCCCCGGTAGCTGCCATCGTCCACCCCTCGCCTCTGGTGCTTCAAGCACTATCTCACCTTGTCCAGGAGCCGGCGAGGACCTCCCAACAGGTGAATGGCCACCCCTCTGTCTCCCCACAATGCCGCCAGCAGAGCTAGCGCGAGCCTTCCCTGCTCTTGTGTGCCCACTGTGACTCCTCGGCGGTGGCGACATCACCAGTGGGATTGGGGACTCCAGGGTCAGGTACGACGAACTCGCACTTGAACTCGTCGTCGCACTCCCAGGCATCTGGCCCAGCCCACCCGCAAATTCGGGTATATCGTCATCCTCGTCCACCCAGTCGCTCTCATCCCCCATGCTCAAACTTTGACGTCCCCCACTAAACACGTCCCTGATATCTGGCACTGGCGAGATGACGAGGACCTCGACGGGAAGATGAGTGCTCCGGCTCTGCCAGCCAGGAGGTTCATGTCCCCAGCTCTTTTTCCATGATGTACGCCCTACGGAACTAGAGCCATGCGGGCTGGTAAATGGTGTGAGGCGCTTCTGGGCAATAAACGTGCCTGCACTACGTCTAGGCGTGCTATCGTCTAATGAGCGTCTGGATGTGTATCCCTTGAATGGCGAGCCAGTTCGTGTCGCCTCACCCTCTGAAGCTTCGTAGAATGAGGTGGGTCGTGAAGACGAAAGCGAATGCGCGGAGGAAGCAGCCGAATTCGAGCGGTGATGCATGGGGCGGGAACTTCCAGGTGTGCTCTGAATATGCCGTACGACACGCGTAGACGAGGAAGAGCCTGCCCTACGATGATGGTATTTGGGTAGCGGCGAAGCGGTGCGATAGTATGCTGACCCATTTGATCCCGTGGACGGAGACTTGCGATGTCGAGAAACACCGCCAATGGTAAAACTGCGCACAGACGACGGTCGTGAGTGATCACCCCTCTCGGAATTAGGCGTCTCTGCGCCAAAGGATTGGACGGAAGGGATTTGGTCAAGGGTATGTGGTTGCTCAACCAGAAAGACTTGGCCAGAATTGCCAGAGGACCTGCGGGAATTGACGCTGCTGGATCGACGAGATGAAGAATGACGTTTAACACGACGGCCACGCCCACCTCCACTCGTGCGCCGCCCGACGGTGCTCTTGCCAGAAGGGGACATGGAAGACGGCGGCGGGGCAACCATGGATCGAGAGTACTGTAACCCGCGGCCACTACCCTGTGGTAGTGGCTGCACAGGCTCCTTCCGTTTGCCTTTCTTATCCTCTTGGAACCAAAGACGAAACGCAGACAATAAGCTCGCTCGACTCCTGTGAGGAACAACAACTCTTCCTCCGTTTTCAGTGTAATTCGGAAGTGAATTCAGTGTGTCGCCTGGAGAATTTGCGGGAGTTGGCGCATATCCGCTGGGTGGCGACGTTCGCTCACCCGTGATTACCCATGGCGACCCGGGTATAGGAGGCACATCGGGAGTGGGTGAGGAAGATGGAGATACCGCATCCTTTGCCTTCACTGGTGGTGACTTGGTCAATTTAGACGACCCGCCACTACCATGCGAACTACGGGGATCGTCCCCAGATGGAATCTTCTCATTCTCCCGTGCCTTCTCCTTCTCTCGCGGACCCTCCCGTTGGTCTTTGACCGCCTCGGTCGATTTCTTGCGAACAAGACCGGCCGCTTCCAGCGCTGTCGTTGCTCGTTGCATGATGCTGACGCTTCCCGAACGAACTTTGCCATCCCTCTTCAACTTGAGCAAGTCCTTATCCTTGTTGTCCATGCTCCTGTAGCTTCCACTTGGCGTGGATTGGTTTGAGCGCAGAGAAGAATCGTTCGTAGTCGGCGAAGGCGACAGAAATGGCGACTTCGCACGGGGAGGGGTGGTCGGACGCGCAGCCGAAGCAATCGTCGGAGTGGGTGGTACAAGGGCAAACGCCGGAGGGGCAGGCACGGGAGAAGAATCATCGGTTTGTACTGCGATGCTACGCTTGTTCCTTTTCCGAGACCCAGTAGGCCGCTCGCTTTCCTTCTCTTTCCGCCGCTTAGAGCCCGAGCCTTCCTCAGCCTGTTCACTGTCAGGGTCTGCGGTGGCTCGAACCTCGCCAAGAATCCGCTTCTCGTGTTTACGCATCAACATCCACCAGAGTGCTCCCGTCGAGTCACATGCATCCGAGATAACTGAGTGCACGATCTGAGCGGTGTCAAAACCCATCATACTCAGGGCGTTCAGTAACTCGCGCTCAGCGGGAGTAGAAAAGATGATTGGAGCTGGTGTGCCAAGAAGACTCGCAAAGTCCTGTGGAGGAAGGAGGGCAAGAGGTTTGTCACGTGGTGAGCCATTGCCATCAGAAAGCGTCGACGACACTGAACGGCGTTTCGTGCGAACAGGTGTACGGGCAGGATATGGTGGGATTCGGACAGGGTTGAAAGGGGTGAAAGACTGCATCCTCTCCTCACTATCTTTATTCACCTCCTCTTCGATTACGGGCTCAGGCTGCCGACTCTTTGTGTCTTTCGATCCTGAGTCTTCTTTGGTGATCGTCCTTTGACTTGGGTTAGAACGAATCTTGATCGGGGCAGGCTTGGAAGAATCTTGGAACGGATCGGAGGCATTGTCATCGGGTGTCGTAATTGCGGACGGTAAAAGTTCGGAGGAAGCAGAGACGAAAGTCATCTCCGATGTAGCAGAGGTCGCCGATGACGTGACTGGTTCTGTATCTAGCGTTTTCGTCTCGTTTGTAGTGGGCTTTACGCTCAATGGGAAGGCAGTGCGAGCGGGTGATGGCGATGCAGGTGCGTCCTCGCCTTCTGGTGAAGTAGAAACAACAGCAGTACTACGCGAGGTAAACCAAGAAGAGGCCAGAATTTGAGAGATTGTCAAGCGTTTAGACGGATCGGTCTGTAAAATATCTCGAAGAAGGTCACGAGCGCCTACGGAACAGTAAAAACCATGAAATTGAAGGAATGACCAGAAACCGAACCTCTGGACAACCACTCGGGATCTTCGAACACCCCTTTGATGACCATTTGTTTCATCACAGCTTCATTGTCGTCGTCGAAAGGTAAGGTACCTGTCAAAAGGCAATAAAGAATCACACCCATGGACCAAATGTCCACCTCTGAATGCTATTTAGCATACTGCGTGGCGAAACGGAATCACCGCTCACCTGGTCCAAGGTATTTCTTGCCTAGCAGAACCTCCGGCGCGGCATAGCCAGTGGTGCCGCAAAAGGTCTCCATATAGACGCCCTTGTCGTATTCGCGCGTGAAGCCAAAGTCTCCAAGCTTGACGCGACAACGTTCATCCAACAATACATTCTCCAGCTTGAGGTCGCGATGAACGATGCCCTTGTCATGGAGGTAGGCAACGGCAAGACACATCTGGCCAAAGATGATCTTTGCCTCGTCCTCGGACAGACGGCCTTTTTCAGCGAGGTAATCGAAGAGCTCTCCCCCGGAACAAAGTTCTGTTACGATCCATATGTGTGATTCAGTAGCGATGACTTCGAACATTTGGGTGACGTGTGGGTGGTGTAGCTGGCGATGATGATGTATTTCGCGGGTGAGGGAGGCAGACATCGCCTTTGGGACCTGCTTGATAGCGACGCGGGTCGAGGTCAGACGATGGGTGCCCATGCGTACTTTTCCATATGCTCCTGTTGGGGATCGTAAGGCCTCGGTGTGCCTGTTGAGGGTTAGGAAGACTTGCCTTCTCCGATGACTTTTCCGAGTGTGTAATTACCTATTACCCTAACCTTTTGGGAAGCGAGTTCCTTCCCCAGTTCATTATAGGCATTAGCAAGTTGGGCTTTGTGGTTCTGAGACACGGAGGTGGATTGTTTGTGGCCGTGTGTGGGCATTGTGGCATGTAGAATGGGGCTAAGGTAGCGGTAAAGGAGGGGCACGGGCACGGTAGCCGCGAAATAGTAGACAGAAAGCTTTTCGGAGGTGTGTGGAGGTGAACAACTTTGCACTGATCACTCGCAGCCGATGCGTGGGAATGGGACATGGAATAACACAACAGACGTTCAAAACTAACTACGCATGTATCAACAGTCCAGGCTCGACCACCATTCTGCTCGACGAGCCCACAATACGAAACACAGGGGAACAAGACGAAATTAGCAAGGGGCGTCATAGATACAACACAACAAGAGCCACTCGTAGAAGGTAGGAAGGTAGCTGGGCCAGACGACCAGTGACTATTTAGGATGAGCTGCTTTGACGACAGTGACAACAATGATAACGATAATCACGGCCACTGCCAGGCCTATAATGATACGCATCTGGAGAGCAAGTCAGCACTCCCGTCTTGCACGACAACACGGGCCCACCTTCATATCCTTCCACCTGGTGCCATCAGAAGTGAGACACGGTACAGAATGAATTCAGGGGGGGCTTACCACATGTTCTGGAGTCGATGAGCGTTGGGTTATCTGGAAGGAACGATGGGACTCACCTTGCGCACTCTGTTTGCTCCACGACGAAATCCTTGAGCCGAGACGGCCAGGTTGTCTGTTCAAAAATATAAAGGATCTTGGATGTATTACGACGTGAGGGAGGCTAACCGGTCTTGTCCTGCAGCGAATCCAGCCGCTCGCCCCGCTCGGCGACCTTTGTGATGTTCTCCCTCATGATACCAACGGTATCATCGATTTGCTGTTGAATGGCTGCGGTTTTGGCATTTCCCTGGGAGCCCGAGGCGTTCGAGGAGGAGCCATTGCGAGGGAGGTAGGGGTCATAAGGTTCGGACCTAGGGTTTGGGAAGATGGGGAGAGACATCAGGTGGGGGTATTCTGGCCACGAATGTGAGAATGGACGAACATGACGATGCTGCGGGTAAAGAGATGGGTGAATGAGGGAGAAGGAGCCGGATATGTTTTTTGCTTACCGTGCGTAGCGAGATGTGATGTGGTTGACTGCGACGCAAGCTCTGTGACTAAGGTGTAACAAGCAACCAGTCACATGTCACATGTCACACACAGCATCGTACTGACGATTCACTGCCTTCTCCGACTGTCCCTCTAATTATAAGACGGGATCAACATCATCATCGTATGATTTCGCACCAAGAACCCCTGACTCAACAGCATCCGATTCAAAGTGTCATATCGTCCATTTGTTTCTCCCGTCAATCAGCACGTTTCTGTAAGACACGCGTCCGTTGTCCGTCATATGCCGACTTCCAGTGTTTCCACTCCGTCTCCATCCCACCATCAGCCCAAATTACCCATCCATCTCTGACACGCATCCAAACCACCAGGGGGTGATAAAGGATAGCAGCGCGCGCGCGTCCAAACGGCGAAAGGGGGCGCATGTGAGGGAGCAGTTCAGTCACGACGTAATGTGCAAGACCGAGGCCGATGCCAATACCAAGTCCCCAAATCACCTGGTGTGGTGTGTGGTACAACAAGTTCAGCCTAATGCCAATGGGTGCTCATTTCGTCGGAGCAACGTGGATCCTAACATACCTCGAGTATGCAACGAGTGCGACCCATGCAACGATGACCAAGTAGACAATGAATCTGAACGCCTGATCAAGTAAGGGATACCCACAAGAGGCAAACCGATGGCGGAAATACATGTGACAGATCAGGAATGCGCCAAAATAGCCCATGTATTGGCTGTGTGACGACGGGAAGCCGTATCCGTTGAGATGAAGGTTGCCCCCTGGATTCCAAGAAATTCGGGGCTTGGTCATCTGGAACCGCATCAAAGACGTACCGTTCGGACGTTCTTCCTTGATGATGCGTTTCAAGATCCAATTGAGCGCTTCCGAACCGAGCTGGCCAGCCCACATGTTGATGATGGTGAGTTCGCGGGTCTGCACGGCGAGGGCGGCATATGCGGGCTAGTTGCGCGTCTGGTCTGTTCGCGTACGACCGGATGGTGCTGCACCGTGACGCACCATGAGAAGGATGGGGCTCAAGGTGAAGACTGCCAACACGAGAGAGGTATCTGAGGAAGCATCGTCTGGAAGTAGTAGTAACGCATGAGTGCCGCGGTGGCAGGGATGAACGTATAAGTCTCACATAGGACATGTGTGAGGTCCAACGGGATTCTGTTGGTCATCGTTGTTGCAAGTCGAATCAGAACGCGAGTCCGAACAACTTGAACGACCCCGGGCCGGCGACAGGTGCCAGTGGGCGCTTGGAGCGTCACTCACAAATATCCCAAAATGATGTTGACTGACTGTCAGTATGTTCCAAAACATCCGCCGTACGAGTCCTACCTTACGGCCTTATTACGAAGCGGTGACTCGTTCTAGGTGAGCTCTGACTCGCCTTGTCCGTATACAGCATCGTTCGGCGATGACAAGACCGCGACAACCGAACCTTGCACCGACTCCGTAAAGGAAGGCGCCTCTCTCGTCCTATAAAAAAGCATGCGCATTGCGCAAGGATATCCTCTATCAGCTCTCTCGCAACTCGCTCAATGGCCTCGTTGCAGCAAGTCGTCGAGCAGCTCGTGTTGCAGAGCGCCGCCGGCACCACTGGCCCCAACACGACCGTTACAGCGTCTGCCCCGCGCGGGCCACTCGAACTCGCCACATCCATCGTCACCATACTCTTTTCCGCTTCCGCTTTGCGTGACTGGGCTATCCTCTTGCTCATCGGTAGCTTCTTTGAGGTCGCGCGCAGGTCGCTTGCTTCCCTGTGGCATGCGTTGGTCAACGCGTGCTTCATCACCGCCGTCTTCGACGAGTGTGATGATAGCTACCGTACGCTATTCCGAGTCTGGTTGCTCATTCACGCATGTTGACTTTTTATCCGACAGAGTGGATCATGTTTTGGTTGTCTAAACAACCTTCATGGAGTGCGTCGTCTCCTCCGAGATATGTATCGTCGCGGGTGCTGATTTGAAGATTCGTAGAACAAGCACGGAACATTGAGATTAGTACTTCCAACTTTGACCTTGGTACCCCCGACACCGATGGGGCCCTGGACCCCAGCTCGCAGAACGTGGCTTATATTCCGACGGTGTCGGGATCTTATAACCTTTGGTACAAACACCGTTGGGTGAAGATCACTCGTGAAGTCGTATCTCACGGGGGCGGATGGTCTACCACAGAGACGCTCACAATGAGGTCAGACCTACATGAGAATGTACCCTGAACTCTACTCACTCTCTCCACTAGTATAATGACCCGCGATCATGCAATTCTCACAGAGATCCTTCAGGACGCTCAGAGAGCATACAGCGACGCTCAAAATGGCAAGATAACCGTTTATGTTTCAGATAGCCGGTATGTATTCTGTCATTCAAACCACACCTCGCATGCGCTGACTGAACGTGTCTTTTCACAGCTCTGACGGCTGGAAAATACTTGCTACACGACCCAAACGACCGCTCAACTCCATCATCTTGGACCCGGGTATCACGGAGTTTGTGCTCGAGGATGTCCGAGATTTCCTCAGCAATAAGTGGTGGTACGCTGAGCGAGGCATTCCTTTCCGCCGTGGATATCTGCTTGTTCGTGTCCTCTTTTTGTCTCGCAATAGTTGGATGCTTACGCTACTCCTAGTATGGTGCTCCCGGGTCTGGAAAATCATCCCTCATCCAGAGTATTGCAGGAGAGCTGGGTCTGAACGTGTACATTATCTCGCTCTCCCGCTCGGGGCTGGACGACACGGGTCTCTCCGAGCTCATCGCAGACTTGCCGGAGAGATGCATCGCACTCATGGAAGACATTGATGCCGCCTTTCACCATGGTCTCAGCCGTGAAACCCCCCGTGTACCATCCTCTCAAACGTCCAACGACCCCAAGGACCTTCCCAATAACGCTTCCCCCGTACCCAGCGGTAACCGCGTAACTCTGAGTGGTCTCCTGAACGCCCTGGACGGTATTGGCGCACAAGAAGGGCGCGTGCTGTTCGCGACCACGAATAAGTACGGCTCTCTCGATCCCGCGCTGTGCCGACCCGGTCGAATGGATTTGCACATTGAATTCAAACACGCGAGCAAATTCCAGGTCGAGGAGCTCTTCAAGCGGTTTTATACTCCTGCGCCCTCCGCCTCTGCGAGTGCAAGTGCGACGAAGCCCAGATATGCTGCGGTATCGGAAAACCGCGAGAGCGGACATGTCGATGCTGATGCAGCTGAGGACGAGGATCCTCTCATCGACCTATCTGAGTCGCAGTCACAGACCCCTCTTTCCCCCTCGTCCTCCCCATCGCCATCTTCATCTCCCCCTTCCTCCCTGTTTGTTATCGAAAAGACCGAAGAAACCGAGAGCTCAAGTGAGAGCTCACAACGACCAACCAACGTCGCCTTTGTGCACGGCAGACGCGGGCCCAAGCTCTTGCGCAACCGCATTGACGTGCTCGCTGCCCAGTTCGCACTCGCCGTTCCCGAGCGGCAGTTCTCAATGGCGAGCCTCCAAGGCTTTTTGATGATGTACAAAACGAGGCCCGTTGCGGCTGTCGCAGAAATCGGCACGTGGGTCGAAAAGGAGCTGGCGGAGGGAGAGGACAAGGGGGAGAAGAGCGCGTAAGTGGAGCGACACTGTTGTTTCATTTTGCTTCGCCTGGCACGATTACTCTGGACCTTGGAACAAACTTCAGGTCTTGTCCACTTTGCCACACAGCGACTTCGGCTAGCTGTTGGCCTGACCAAGCTCCGTACCAGTTTCCCTATTTAGTTAGTCACATGATATACCTCCGAGATTCACTGGCTGGTGGCACTGAGATCAACTGAGAATGTCAGCACAGTGTACCTCAATGCCCCCTCCCCCCCTCCCAATACTTCCCCACTGATGACATGTACAGGAAGCCAATCATCTTCGTCTTCCTCGGGGAGGTTGACTCGATCCCGCCATTCTATGACAGGCCTTGTCGATCCGGCAGCCCGGCAGCCCAGTGGCAAAGGAAAAGCCACATCAAGCCGTCATTCTACCCCCCAAACTACATGGACCACTGAGGAAATCGATGAACTGGTCAACCTTCTCGTGCTACATCATGGATCAGCAGGCGACAATGGATTCAAGGACGAAACGTACAACAAAATTGCAGCGGAACTAAACCAAAAGTTTCGCAATCAGAAAGTGCCCAAGACGGGCAAGTCCTGTTGTGCGAAGTGGAAAAATGTAAGTACTACTTCTGGCATCCTGGATGGCGCTCACAAAGACTGACTTGGTTTCGACCAAAGCTCAAGTCAGAATATAATGTGATCGCCCATTTGAAGGGGCCTGCATCTGGTTTTAACTACTCTGACGACAAAGGGGCCATTGTTGATGAAGCAACCGAGCAAGCGTGGACTTCATATTGCAAGGTTACGTGCGCACAGGATCATTTTACTTTTTTTTGACGTTTTTTTCAGTCACACCCGGCTGCAGCGAAATACAAGGATAATCCATGGCCATACTGGAACGATTTGTCGCCCCTCATGTCCTCGTCTCCCAAGCAGTCGCATGTCCTCAACCCCCAGCGCAAGCGTCGTCCGAAGGATACTACCAGTGGTGCAATGGTGGCCGGGCCATCAAAGACTCTTGCTGATGAAGAGATGGCCATCGACAATTCCGCTGCCACAGCCCCTGCTTCCAGTGGCGCGGTCCCACCCATTCCACCGTCTAGTACCAATTTCCCTGACCCCAACGCTACCTCTGCTAGCACGCCATCCGCCTACCTCTCCCGTCCACCCCAATCCACCGTTTCGATGGCCTCGACCACAATGACAAGCGTTAGCCAGAAATGAAAGACGGCGAGTGCTCCTGGCTCAAATATCGTATCAGAGGGTCCGAAGAAACGGTCCCGCCCATCGTCTGTCGCCGCGCAAACACAAGCTGAGAAGGACAGCATGTTACGGCGACTAAATTCGTTCCTCGACAACGTTGACCCTGCCGCCCTCAAACCTGTTACCCTTGCGTCACTAGGACTCTCGCAGCCGCAGTCATCAGTCAACAACAACAACAACAACTATGTCGACCAAGCCGCCAACGCCCTCGAGTCTTTTGATCTCGATCCATCGCAAGTCAACGCTCTTGCTGACTATATGAGCGAGCCGGAACACATGCTCCGTGTCAAGTTTTTCATCAAAATGAAGAAAGACACGCAAGAACTGTGGATCGCAAACACGCTCACTGAAATCCAAGCCAAAAAGGACGTCGAAGTGCAGAGGCGGAGCATGGATTCTGGTGGGCCGGTCGAGCACCATCGTTGAAACGGTACGTCGATCAATCTGTTGAACTTCTAGTGTAACTGATATTGTACAAGGTATGTTGTACAGCGCTTCGATCATGATATTCATAGTAGGTGGTTACATGTATCCTCTTTGTCTTGACTCGTGGCAATAGTCTCGCCACATTATTTCCGCAATGCGATCACGTCGTTCCTCCACTCTTCGTCTCTCTGCCGCACCAACTGGACCATCTGCGAGAAACCCAAGATCAATCTCGTCCTCGTCACCATCAACAGCATTCATCTGTTCCAAGCGCTCCGCTTGGAATTCTGGGGTAAAGAACGCTTCGGGGTCTAACCGTTGAATAAAGTTATGAATAGCACAAAGTGCCACCGGAATACGCGCTTGCACGTCCATGCGGTATTCGGGCGCAAGAAGGAGGATCCTCCATTGTCGTTTCATGACTCCGAAGATCTGCTCAACGACATTCCGAAGACCCGCATGACGTAGATTGAAAAGCTCTTTCGGATTCTGTGGGCTAGTAAATGCTCGGTGAGCATGTCATTCGTAGTGTTTTTTTTTTCAAACTTACCGTAGATTTGTTTGACACCATTCTTTCAGATGGTACTGTACTCCATGATATGGAACTAGGAGCACATCCGATCCTCCAAATCCAGCATTGGCGAGAAGGTACCTTCCTTCGGGTATATATAAATTGTCAGTATGTGCATTGTACCACATAGTAGCATCAGCCGTTGACCCATCCCATCCGGTCACCACATATGTGAACAGAAGGTCAAAATCGCAGATAAACAAGCAATTCTGCGATACTGCCCCCTTTCAGTTCTGCATATTCGCATGTTCCTTGGCCGGTACAAACGCATGGATATGTGTCCCATCGACCGCTCCAACACAATCCGAAAAGTATCGGAAGCGGCAATCGTCCAGGATCTTGGTTGCAACTGGTGTATCAACAGTCGGCAGTTGCACATTTGATGAGTAGAACGGATCCAATGAGAAAAAATTAACCATCTTCCGAAAATACCTGCTAACTATTCAGTCGTTTGCTTATACATAGGACCAGCTTTGTTTACTTTGAAATCGTTGTTGGTGAGTGTTGAAACCTTTCACCAACATGACACGTACTCAGACCCGTTACACAGGTATGAAGGAATATACTGAGCTGTTCTTCGACTGAAAGCCCATGGCGCGATTTCTTGAAGCCATTCTCTACCAACACCTGGGTAAGTCCGTCGAAAACATCATGAGAGACACCAAGTGACATCTTGATTCGATCAGGATGGCCATTGAGCAGTTCCAGCATCCACCCTTCACCGGTCAGAATCGATGTATGGTACGGAATTCTCTCCCTCCTCAACAGAAACAGTAATTCATAGTAGTAGGTGAGATGCGTGATTATGATTGTTAGCAGCACGAAAAGTCGCCGCCGACGTTCGAGTTCAGTATGGATAACTACCTGGGACTCGAGATCCATGGGATGGGGATGGGGGGAGAGAGTTGATGGATATGAATATCATCAGTCCCATCGTCTTATCAGCCAGTCGATTGATTATTACACGGGTACAGCCTCCGGAGCGCCGACAACATAAATGTAGATACTAGCTACCCGAAGTCACTATTGTACAAAGTGGACAGGACCTAAGGGTCAATTTGACCTCAAGTACAAGTAGCCGTGTAGTCATATTCCTTTTCGTTAGCCGGGACGGCAGCAGCATCAGAGTAACTCCTCACCTATACCACGTAATTCATCATATATCCTATGAATGAATGCGTCGTGCCCTGGTTTAAACGTCCAAGAGGAGGCAGCTGCGAATGGTGCAGATGCGAGATAGGCTTGGAACGCAACTTGGGGTAACAGAGGGATATACTCCGCATTGAATGTTGACAATGAGACTATCAGAGCCTTGCCAATGCGACTAGAAGCTCTCCACAACAGCCGTAGCACTGGGATCTACCAGTTCCTCAAATCTGCATCCGTGCGCTGCACACTACCAGCTGTGTCCTGGGGGGTAGAAGTTATTACGTCACACTTCTCGGCATCGATGCGTAATAGGTCGCTCAGCAGCTCAGAAGGACCCTGCTCGCCGTTCACTGTATCGATAGCCACAGATGGACACAAATTATACTGTAATCAGAAAATCGCCATCAGCACATTATCTTGTAGAAGTGCATGTGGTCACACCGTCGTTTCTGGATGATGAATGAACAGAAAGTGTGTGGCTCTGGTAGCTCTGCCACAGGGCTGCGAACTCTTTTCCTCGGAGGTACTATGCTTTCGCCTGGCATCCAGAACATGCAGGCCGACACACAGGTAGCCTTAGTTCCTCCACTGGGTTACCCGCCAATATTCACTTCAACATCTTCAGGTCAGCGTGGATACCAATCCAGCGGACACATACTTACAGTCACCAGCTTGGATTCTCGAGTCAGTGGAACACGTATCAACAATCCCATTCCCGAGTTCACCACTACCTTCTGTGATGGCACTCCTTGCCATTCAGACCCATGGATGGCCCTTTGCACACACGCACGTGGGCAAGATTCTTCAAGGGCAAGTTCTAATAGAGATATATTTTTGAGGCCCTAGAGCACCTGTATCGTCGTCACGGTGAGGTGAGTACTCCCAGCTAGTCGTCGAACAACGCAGAACTCACGCTTACCGGCATGCAGTCATGGTGACTGATGCCCTTGCAGTCTTGTTCCTGTTTCTTCACCTATCACGTTGCTGTCGTGTATTTAGTATATAATTGAGGCATTCAACATTTATCTTGGTCCCATTTCGACCGACGGGTATCCATTTTCCTTCTGGAGAACAACCGCTTTCGTTCTGATATGTGGTTCTTGCAGTATTATAACCTCGTCCTTTGTCGATTGTGCCATATACAAGTAGCATGTGTACGGATCTAGCCGATACGAGGCTCAGCGGACGTCACAGATAGTGAGTAGAACGCTGAATTACCTAGCCGATACGAGGCTAGATCATACTATCAGACATATGAACTATACTGAGTGTGACCGAAAGCATACCTCAGCGGACGTCACAGATAGTGAGTAGAACGCTGAGGGAGAAAGCGAAGGAG